>CM061531.1:228873257-228901743 GCA_030545055.2 Neoaliturus tenellus
CAGATACAACAAGAAGGGGACGGACATAAAATTCCACAGGTACGTATAATTAGTTAAAAAAATGTTATATTGCTAGTTATAATTTACATTCTTATTATTACTACTAATTCAATGTTGTAATAATTTTAAGTGTATGTAATTAATTATAAATATAACTATCAAGTCTAAGCTATGTGAATCAACATGAACCCATGTGTTTTGTTATTTATTAAATGTAGTAGAATGTTAGAGTAGTATAGTAGATTTTTTTATTTACTATCCATGAACTATTTATCGAATATATTTTGACGAATGTGTTTGTATATGTTCCCAGATTTCCAAAAGACAAAAATCTGCTACAAAAATGGACAAAAATGCAGTTAAAAGAAAAAAATTTTAGATTAGTAGATTAGTAAGAGTTTCAGAAGATGTTTTTAAGATTGCCAGTTTCATATATAAGCTATCAGACATTCAGACTGATAAACAATTAAACACCAAACAAGTCCTGAACCAAGCCTGCAACTTTTTAAATACTCAGTTTTTAAATGTCATACCTCAAACTGTGTCGATGAGGTTAATCATCGACTTTTGTTAGTAAAGTTGATTGGGAACTTGTTTTTGAAAATTATCGGGCATCATAGGGCCAAAGAGGCAACCAGTGCTGCCAATTTGCCCAGTATTGGTCTGAGGCAGAAACTGACCAAACTAATTTTGTTCAAAAAGGTTTAGTAGGCCTATTCCTAGATGGTTTTAGTTATAAAAAGTTACAAGTTAGTTTTAAGCTTTGATCAATAAAGTATATGATTATAAAATGTAACTTACCACTTTCATTTGTTTGTAACCTCACCCTACACTTATAAAGTGTACTAAAAACATAGTCATCTTGAAATTTGGATTTTATACTACAACAAAAACATTTGTATCAATAAATTTAAATGTTACATATAATTTTAAAATGTCGATATACTGGGCTACATTGTATTTCATAATAGAACAAACTGTGTTACTGTATTGTGTAAAATAATATGTATTCAAACATTTATTTTAAATTCATAAATTGTAAGATTTTGTAATAAAAAGTAAGAGAAAATGGTTAAAATAATTGGCATAATTTACAAAGGGTTAAATCCATTCATAGAAGCAATTGGAAATGACATTTCACTTAAATTCCAAGTTTGAATTAATTTTAAAATTAAAATAACGATAAATAGTAGCCAATATGTGTGTCTATGGAAGCAGAATATACTTGAGAACACGAATCAAAAGATTTTGTGTATATAAAAAATTTCATTGCCTTAAAAATGTAATTTTAGTAAGCGCGCGTCACGATTTTCCCTATGCTGCCCGTGTTAGCGGCCGGCGCTTTTGCCCACCAGCGCTCATCTTGGCCGGACCGCGAATCGGTTCGCTGCAACACGGGCGCGAGCAATCCAGTAGTATACATCGATGGGTTGCCCTCCAAGGCGCCCCCTCAAGCCTCTTGCGTTGAACCAGTAATTATCTATACTTATTTAATACGCTAAGGTTTTTTGTGTTGAGAACTCCTCCTACAATTCTCAATCGATTTTCAAGTTTTTCGTGTAATTGGATGGGGCTTGGTCTGTAGTTGTTTCCGCCGAAAATTGATGGGGAATTGGACATAAAATAAGAGCTCTATTCAAACATTAAATTTTCCTATTAGAATAACATTGAGATTGGTTTGATCATTTTAAACATATGTTAACGTACAGCTATAGTTTCTGGTGATCACTGATATTCAAAATATTGGAATGGTCGGATGTCATTTATTTATGATTGAATGTAACTTTGGTATTGTATCAAAATAAATTTTCCCATGTCGAGCAACACGTGCACTAGTATTTATTAGATGGTATTTATAAGTTGCCTCTTGTAAATATATGATGGTACTTTAGTTTGAACAAAGTTTTGAATAGCCAGACTCCACTCTACGTACTGTATTGGAATACAGTCACCGGGAAGTTCAATATAGTTACTAACGCCGCCAGACAGCCGAACAAGCTTGCTGACCCATTTTCAAGTTAAGAAGTTATCTTACAATTCGAATTTTTTACTGAAACATCTCAAATTCATTCAAATTTTTTTTTATCATTCAAATTATATAGAAAGGACTAAGGAAGACTAAGTTATTTTGCACAATATACCTATATGGGCCTAATATAAAAAAATTTTGCTACAAAAAAAAACTTCAGCTTGTCAATACAAGGTGCTGATAAACAAAGAACACTAAACGTAATTTTTATTTGTTGAAATAAAGATGATTTTTAAGAATTTGTAAGAATTTTTCATTGCTAATACTCATATTATACATAAAAATTTTTCTTGTTAAGTTTGTAACTTTTACAAAAGTCTTAAAAAAAAAAAAAAAAAAAAAAAAAAAAAAACTGAGGAATTGTCCCTCTTGATCCAATGAGAATTCCAATGATTTGTATACTTTTAAATTTATTTTATCTTTAAAAATAATTCATTGTATAGGTGAGTATATATAATTCTTTTCTTTGTTTATTTCATTTACTTGTTCATGGCTCAACTCTAATCTTACAGTCAAATAAATTACTATGATTATTATTACTTATTTTAACATTATAAATTATTACTAATTTAAATACGCCAAGAAGGTTTTATGACTGAAAATAAAAGTGCTATCCATGACTGAAATTTGAAATTTTCCCATTAGACTAACATAGGTATTGGGTTGAGCATTTTAAAGAACTATAATTACTCAAATAATTAAATAAATAATTACTTTAAATCGAGCAATGGTTACACTAGTCTATGTATAAAAATAACGATTTTGCACCCCAACGACTTGACACATAAGTTACAGACTATTGACGTCAGTGTCCACCAGCGACCAAGGAATACCATAGACTGGCAATCCCTATCCTTAGACTGGCAATCCCTATCCTTTAACATTGATAGGTGTTGAAGCCACTTTCTATAGTTCCACATAGGTGCAACTAGCGGGTCTACTGCTCGCGACGGGCGCAAATTTTAATTCGCCGCGTTTCATTAACACTGTAAAAAATATAGTTATAGTCAAGATAAAATTTTTATATTTTAGTATGATGAACATTACTATATAACGGTGCCTATGGTAATGTTTTTATGTCGAAATTAAAATAATAAGACGAAGAAAAAAAATACAAAATTATAGCAAAGCACTTTTGTTTGAAATTCATGACATCAAAAAGTTAGTAAGCGAGGAAGTTTTTTATTTATTGGTCAGGTGAATTTTGTCAGCGGGAAAGTTGTTGGAAAAGACTTAAATCGCAACTTTGTAATTTAAAATTTTTTTGTAGAACGCTTCGTTTTGGTTTTATTCTAATTCAAAGTTAATAGTTTAATTGCCGACGGCCGGCTGCCGCGACCCGTGCCGCCGCGCCGTTCGGAGCACTTGTCGCACGTATACAACTTTGATAGTTTATTACTTTATTATTATTATTTTGTGAATTATTATTTTTTAATGGTGATTGTATCCAAAATAATTACTGCGACACTTTATTATTGAATAATGACTAAGGAAACGCATTAATAAACAAGAAAAACATTTCCTTGAAAACGACAAAATGTATTAACAAAATTTAAATATGTATGATTTTAAAAATACATAGTTATTTAAAACAAAACAAAAATTAGCTTATATAAACATAATAAGACACTAGATATTACAAAAAATACATTGATATGTACGGTGTATTTTTAATTGAAGTTTTAATTGATATTTGATACTATGTAAATTTTACTAAGATATTTATTAGAAATAAAAACTGTTTGTTTTTAAAACAGAAAAAGTAGCCTCCCTTATTGACTTTATAACATGGGTGTTAAAACCCGCCTATCAATATTTTTACATACAAATTATTAAAAACGAAAAAAATAGTAATATTCAGCAATTTTATGATATAAAAAAGTTCTGAACTAAAAAAATATAATAATAAAATAAACTGACAGTAAAGGTTTAATTTTGCCCCTTCTCTTAAAAAGTAACCACACTTATCATAACAACAAATGATCTGGCAATATCAAATGACGTTGCCATGCACCAAAAAGTGACAATTCTGACAATGTCTCGCACACGTGTCTTAGATAAGCGTCGTGTAGGCCTATTGTTGTTTATATGTACTGGTTGTGTCAACAGTTAGTTGTCCATATGCTGTATGTCTAAATTGTGTTTGGTAGTTAGTATTCAGTAATTTAGTGACAATCTATAGTTTTATGGTTTATTATGGAAGGAAATCGTATTAAATGGGGACGTCCACGTACACGCGCAATAAAAGAGCAAAATCGTATCATTCAGTTGGAACGGCGTACCAATTCGCAGCTAAGCTAATGGCTTTCCATCGTAAAACATTTTATAAATAGTTTAAGGATTTCTTAATTCCTAATTATTTGACGAAACCCTAAGTCATAGTGATGGATAACGCTTCTTACCACAGTATAAAATCCTCCAAAAAGCAGAAACAGTGTATTTTACCAAACAAGCTAAAGCAATTCAGTATTTCATATTTGTAATAGTTTATAGTTAACATAAACAGAGTGTGTAGTAAACATTAAGTAGACAGTGTTAAAATGTTAAAGTATAATGCAGTTTCAACAGTTGGTGTAAGTTATTGACTGAGCAAACTGAAAAAAATTACCGTAGGCCTAAAATAAATTGATTAGTTAGTAGCTATTTAACACATTTGCAGCTAATCAACTACGTGCCTGTGAAAAGAAACACCAACCGTTTTTTTTTTTTCTTAAATTATTATTGCACCCGTATGCGACACAATAAGGCATGGTTAATCAAAATTACTCAGAGCTCAAGAGTAGTCGCTGCAATGACAGTGGCCGTTCATAGCCGCTCGACGCGCGGTATTGTGCGACGCACGCGCACTCACGTGCCTCTCTCCCCTCCATCATAGGCGCAGCCCGGCTTCATCCGCGAGCCACATTGCCAGTCTATAGTATTCCTTGGTCGCTGGTGTCCACAGACTGAGCTGACCGATGTATAGGTCTGGACTATCCGTAGGTCAAGGGCTGGGTTGGGCAACTTATTCATTTATTCTTGCAAGATGACGCCAAGGTTTCACTTTTCTAAAGCATCATACATTATTCATTAGCCGTGCCTTCTACAACAACAGAATAGCAATTGGCTTTTATCTCTATTTTATTAAATGCGTGCCAAAGTGGAATGCTTTATGCCAAGAAAAGGTGTTGGTGATAGTAATAATTTTTCTATTAATATTGAATGTTATAAACTGTGCCCAAACATAATATGGTAATGCATTTTTTAATTATACAACATAGATAATTTTTTATGAAATAATTCTTCGTAATTTTACTCACTTATATTGATATTTTAAAATATTACTTGGGTACACTTTGTAAATATAACCATATAAAAAGTTCTATAATCCTTACACGTCAAATTCATGTGTTGGAAAAACGAACATTCAAAGCTGATTTGTGTTCCAAATAGGTAACAACTATTTAAATTAAAAAAATTTAATGTAACCTACAGCAAACATTTAGGTACTTGTTATCATTTTCAGGTTATACAAACACCACAAAAAATAAATTGACAGAAAAAAACATGACTAAGCCAAATTAATTACCGTAAACTGATTTGATCAATTTAACCATTAGTGGAAAGACCCGTAAAATATCGAAGATCTCAAACATATCTGCCATTGGTCACTGAGCTTTAAACAAAAGATCAATCCCGTAAAATGGTTTAGAAAACGACAATCTTATTTTACAGTTTAGTACAATAGTATTTGATTTAAGACCTAAGATGCTAAACAGAATCATAAGGATTGCAGGAACAGGAAGTATATATTTCCTTATCAGTAAAAAACTAAATTATAAATCTAAAACAAAATGTTTAGAAAACAATGAGAATAAGTTTAATATAGTACGGAAATTCAACATATCATTGTTCGTTGGCCAGCGCTTGTCGCCTCCGGTTTCTCCGTACTCCATATAAACAATGGCAGCGGGGTGCGGGTGTTGTTGCAGTGAGTATAAATATCCAGAGGTGGAGGTGAGGCGATGTAGTGATGATGAATGGACAATGGGACAGTCACGATCCACGAGCCTCTAAAGCCGCCGAGCCACCATGGAAGGTCACCGTACGACTCTATGGTGTGTGTACGGGCAGTATAGGCCTACATCCAGAGGTGGAGGTGAGGCGATGTAGTGATGATATTAATATACCACTTAATGGTGTGTACATAAAAAATACTTAAATCCTGCATACGTTTATTATTTTCTGAATTAAAAATTAATAATTCTGTTGCTGGGCTTTAGGCATTCCTGCAAATATAGGCCTATTAGTAGCCAGCACCTTCACTCAGTATTTAGGTTTTGTAATAAAGAAACTTGAAGAAAATTATTTTCCATATATAGTGGTTTTCATCACTAGGGCGGAAAGTGTTTACGCAATCGCGGTTTGTCGAGTGTTGTGAAACCGAGCTAAGTAATTGCGATTAAGCACAGAAAAAAACTTACACACCCAGTGATTAACATAGTTAAACTGAAAAATATTAATAAATAATTTAAAAATACGAAACAATAAAAATTGTATGTTTTGTTTACGTTTATTAATTTAATTAGATCTTAATTTAAATATTCCTAAAAAACAAAAAACAAATGACATATAAGTAAATGTCATTAAAAATAAAAGTGTAAATCTTGCATTTATTTTTCTTTTTCATCGTCATATAACAAAGTAACAATAACTTTAACTAAACATACTTTATTCAGGAAAATCCTTATTGCTATATCAACTTTATTTCAAGAAAAACCTTTGTAATTTCTAAAGAGAATGGGGATTCTTTCTCATAGTATCTGGGAGATAATTGAAAACTTTTATACAATTGTGAAGTTTGGGGTGTTGGAAAAAACCATATTATTTATAAGATGGTATGTTTAAATTGTGGTTATGTATTGTTAAAAGTAAAAAGTTTTGAAAGATTCGTCCATTTTAAGTAAGCATTTTAGGCATTCAAAGGTATAATAATATATTGAAAGGAAGTTTAAAATTTACAAAAAAGTAAACACAGGGCTCCTTTTTAATTACTCCTGGCAATATCCTAACAGGTTTTTTTAAGAGTGAAAAGAGACTTAGTATGCATAGCCTACTCTTTGACTTCCAAATCACGACTGCATAGAAAAGAAGGGGATAAATAATGAGGACATAGTATGCATACAGAAATATATTGGTTTTTGAGAATGTCGATAGTGGTCTTGAGACAAAGATTCCAGATGATAGATGTCCAGGAATGTGTTCTATTGCTTTCGAAAATGGAATCTTAAATTCCCATCTTGGTGAAAATCCAGAAATTTCACTTCATCTTCTTCAGTAATAGCCCTCTAGGGTTGGCTATCATTCACCATGGACAAGCCTTTCTTCCGATAGTGAATGGGTCATACAACCTTAGGCCATGTAAGGTACCTTAAACACTTGCCTACGTCCAGTAACGAAAGATGAGAACCACTAAAAAGCTGTACCACAATTGCCAAAACTCTCAACCCTTTGAAGAATCAATTCATGATTGACAATGTCAAAGGTCTTTTAAAGATCAAAGAAGATTCTAACTTCAGATTTCTTTTCGCGTTTGCAAGTCAAGTTTTGTTTACAGTAAGTTATCTATAATACATAGTCAATAAGGTATGTGCCAAAAACAAACCAGTGAAGCGGTTCTTGCCTCAGCTGATAGCATGCATCAATTAGATGTTTTTGTCCATAATTTTCTATGTAACTTACGAATAATTCTCTAAGACGACACGACGAAAGTAATTAAATGCAAACTTAACAAAAAAAACTCAATAATAATTTTAGTATGGTATATTGTAGTGAATTCCTTACTAACAACAATGTTAGAATTTTTATATGTCTGTTATCGCCATATAACAACTTTAGTGCTTATATAACCATCTACTCTAGAGTATTTTGTTAGTTATATTAAATGAAAAAATGCATCAATTTTTAAAATCAATAAAAACAACTAATTTTAAAACTCAGTAAAAAAAAAAATACTTAGTGTAGGCCTAATTTAACTATTTATTTTATAATTCACTAAACGATTTCATTTAATTATTTAATTTGCTGTCTACTAGAAAGGCCAAACTTTTCAGCCATCTAAAGTACAAGAAAAAGCTAAAGAATCTACAGAATTTCATAACTTTCCAAACCTATACTTCAGTAGACCCAGAGTCAAAGACAGTGTTTGAAATAATATTTTGGCTTTTATAAAATCACAAAGGTTGTAATTTTAAGGTAATAAAATAATATAATATCCGAACAAAAGTGAGTTATTTCTATGATTCATAACTCCTCTACGTTCTTCTTGTTTGACACCTAAAACGAACAAAAATACAGGGTGCTCCATTTTGAAAAAAACAGTCTAATGTTAATGTGGCATGCAAAGGGAAGTAATTTATAGGGTTATTCTAATAAGAACAGATAGGAAAAGGGGGTAGAACCAAGGGATTCTAGGTTTCCTTTGGTATGTTGTGAAGACAGGGTGAGTCTAGTATGTGGGATCAACCGCCTTCCTTATAAATAATTTAAGAGCTGTAATATTGGATTCAATACAATTTAAAATTAATACCACCAATATTTGAAAAAAATTATATTTGGGAGGCCTTTCGATGTAAAGGATATCATCCTCAGACATTTCGCAACAGTTTGTGAAATGTCTGAGGATGATATGCTTCTGAGGATGATATTAATTCATAAAAAATATGTGAAAGCTTGTACTGCTATCAATGGTTAACATAATATTTTGATTTAACGATTAAAATAGTTCGATAAAAGTAATCGCACCCAAAACGATATTGATATAAATATAATAAGATTATGTCATTGCACTTCATTAATGCAAAAGGCATTTTTATTTCTTTAATTCCAACTGCAGAAAGTCATATTTATATAAATTTACAGTAGGCTATGTGATGGTTGTGTGTGATAAAATATGTCACATGACATAAAGTCTGCAAATTGAACAATCAATGGCAAATTAAAATTATTAAAATAATTTTCAACATGACTACTATGCTTAATATACTAGATGTTTCTCGTCACACAAAAACGTATAAATTATTTAAAGTTATTATATATTTCCTGGAAGTATAAGTACAAAGATTTATTTATTTTAAAACATGTTGACCTACAGTGGTTACACATTAACTCCGTCGTTAGTAAAATAACACACCTATAGTGTTGAAATAATGTTATGAAATAAAAATAAAAGATAGAAATTCTCGAAGCTTCAGACGGGATGAAACTTATATGCAATATCTATGGTAATGGGGTTACTGCCTATATCACACCGATGAAGTGTCTTTATAGTGTTGATAAAACCTTTTGAAACTTTTATATGCACAGTAGACAGGGTAGTATTTTAAAAAGGTACAGTAAATGTTGAAAACTATTATTACGATCTAAAATAAATTCATAATTTCCGATGGTTTTATTGCTTTAAAAATACTGCTTATTAAAGTTCCAATAGACGAACATCGCATCGAATATCGGCAATATAGATTAAACAGATTAAAAATATTATTTATGTGGAGCAATATTGTACTACTGCAGTACATTTAATAGACTTTAAAAAGTGACATAATAATTTTTCACAGTCAATTCGCTTCAGTATACGTCTTAAACGAGCAATATATTGACGAATCTTCTCAATTTAGTTTATACATTTTTCCTAATATATTTCTATATTTAAAATAAAAGATCTGAATATTTGACGATCTCTAGATTTATTATTTAGTCATTTTTCTTTATATTTGAAATACTCGTACAGGATCACAGTAATGTACAAGATAATTGAACATGTTAATTATTGCCCAGTATTTTTATTACCTAAGACACTCCTTTACAAGGGTATTTTCTATTTCAAAGGATAACCAGATGATTCTCATCTTTTTAACAAGTTAAAAACCAAGCAAACTCCGTCGGCTCTGATTCGAACGCTGATCGTAGAGATACCTCCCAACTGGTTTAATCCAGCAATTCGTCAAGCCTTCTTCACCCTGCAACTTCTTTGTTATCCGACACTCAATGTGTGACGAACTGGTCCTAACAACCAGTTCCAAGTGCTTATTACTCCCCTGACACGACACATAATAACACGTATTCCGCGTCAATAACAATTAAACAATTTTCACATACTACTGCAATTATAATAACCAATCAGCATCAGGAGCTAATTTGAAATTCTAATCATTTTTATGCATATCCGCTTAAAGTGATTAATCTTTTGCAGATTTTATTTCAAAGTGCTTTCTATTAGAATTGAACATATTTGCTATCACCATAGCAAAATAATTAATTTACAAAACTAGTTTAATAGGGTTATCTTTACACTGTTTGACCTGTCGTGAAAAGTAACAACTACACCATTAATTATTGTTTGTCATAACTATTTGTCTCAACAGCGGACTTATACCGGGTGTCACAAACCACCCTTACACCCCTATTAAAGTTTACATACAAAAACTTTAAACAAAAACCAATTGTGCAATTAGAGGTTAACCGGTTACACTATATCGGCTGATAGTAATTCCAATGTACCGGGGGTATCAGAAGTCACGTTTCCAGGCCTTCACTAATTTTAGTTCACTAATTTTAAATACAAAGCTTCACTTTTTGTTACATTTATTTGATTCTACATGTAAATTTAAGATACATATACAATTTAGTTCGTACCCATAATCCTAACAGTTTAGGAGATGGCGATTGAAATTTAGATTTTTTGCATAAGAATAATACTGAACAAATTTCAACTCCATTATCTCTAAACAATTTCTATTAAACAAACATGTCCCAGCTCAAAAATGACAAATACTCTCTTTTTCAATATTTTTCCGTTATAAACAATTAGTTTTGCCATAAATTATTTGATTTTTTCATAAAATTTTTAATATGGCGGAGATTATAAAAACTGTATGGGAAGTTTAAACTAGGAAATAATCGATATTTTGCCATAGAATCTTATTTCAAATGAGGTTCTAAGACATTTTCATACTTGGACAGTTCTGTTAAACGTAAAATTCTCAGAGTATGTAAAAAAATTTTCAATGTTATTCTTATTGAAAAAACTAAATTTCAACTGCCATTATCTCCTAAACCGTTAGTATTAGGGGTACAAATTAAATTGTAAAGTTGTCTTAAAATTACGTATAGAAAACAAATATGACATAAAAAGTATGGGTTTGAATTTAAAATTAGTAACATCCGGTCTGGATAGGTGGTTCTGGTAAGACAAATAAGACAAATAAGACATTTTATTGACCATTAAGTATACTACAGTTATACAATAGGTCTCGTTATAATACTATCTCATGAAGTTTTAGGCCTACTTGTGACACAGCAGTAAACAAGATAATGACAAATTTATTCTAGAAGAGGCAAATCCTAATACAATATTAGGCTGTGATAATAACATTTGAACTTTTAAAAATTTGAATGAATAACAACAATAAAATTTAAAAGGTGGCAAAACAGAAACAATAGAAACTATATATACTATATTTAACAAATCTTAACTTAAATTATCACAAAATTGTTATCAAAAAATTCGTCTAACGAATACATTGGATTCTGCTGTAGCCAGTTGTAAAGTTTGGCAAAAAACACTTTATCGGATACAAGATTAACAAGGGATGATGGTAACTTATTGTACATTTTCACAGCCAAAGAATGATGGTATTTTTGCGTCTTAATTAACCTACATCTAGTTGCATCCAACTTGCTCCTAAACCTAGTGTTATAACTATGTACATCAGACCTTAACCTAGCAGTATCTACATCTTTCCTTAAGTTCCTTATGACTTCAAAAATATATAAATTTATCACAGTTAGAATGCCAGTCTTCAAGAAAAGAGGTCTACAATGCTCTAATAGAGGTGCACTATTTAAGATTCTAATAGCTTTTTTCTGCAAAATTAATACTCTGTTGATACCAACCCCATTGCCCCAGATAATGAGACCATATCTTAGAATACTTTCAAAAAAGGCAAAATATGACATTTTCAAATATTCAAATGACACCAGTTTTCTTAAACGTCTTAACAAGTAAATAATTCTAGATAGTTTTTTACATACTAAATCTATGTGGCTTTTCCATGTTAATTTACAATCAATATTGACACCTAAAAGCTTAACACTATCTACGAATTGGTCATCCATTAAATCATTGTTTAGAGATACAAGCATCTTTTTAGTTTTATCATCATTAATAAAAAGACCATTGACAGTAAACCAGTGCACAACCTTATTAAAATTAGATTGAACAAAGTGGTTGAGCATTTGAAAGTTACTGTGACATGAACCTAAGGAAGTATCATCAGCGTAAACACAGGAAAAACAATCTACATACTTGTTAACATCATTAATTAAAATCAAAAACAATATAGGTCCGAGAATTGACCCTTGAGGGACGCCATGCTTAATTTCTAATACAACAGAACGCTTACCCATTACATCAACAAACAGTGTCCTATTCTTAAGGTATGATCTGAAAAAACTAAGCTCCTGATCTCTGAAACCATAGAATTCCAACTTTTTTAACAGAACCTCATGAGAAACACAATCAAATGCCTTACTCAGGTCGCAAAGTGTGACCTGAGCAAGACACCTACTCTCTAAAGCAGAAAACAACTGAGTTACCAAACTATCAATAGCCATTACTGTTGAACGTCCCTCTCTGTAACCAAATTGACTATCACTAAATAGGTTAAACCGCTCAAAATAATTACAAAGTTGAAACTTAATGATTTTTTCAAATATTTTTGCAAAGACTGGGATACAGGATATTGGACGGTAGCTTGAAGCCGAATTCCTCTCACCTTTCTTATAAATAGGGACAACCCTTGACAATTTTAGCTGCTTTGGAAAAAACCCTTCAAAGATACAAAAATTTAGACAATAAGTTAAAGGAACTATAATTAAATGTATAACAGATAAAACTAACTTACTTGTAAGGCCATAAGTATCTTTACTATCCGATATTTTCAAAGTATTTACAGGGGTACACCCTGTGCATTAAAATTAGTGTCAATCGATAGAAATTAACCGGTTTACCTATAAGAGCACAATTCGTTTTTGTGAAACATTATTTATTTAATTTTTCTAAGGGGTGTACAGTTGGTCTGGGACACGCTCTATGTTTAAATTATTTTAATTAAGATACGAAGCATTATATTTTTTCTATTAGCATTATTAGGCCTCATAATGTAGGCCTATCTCTTTTTTTATGTTCACAAAAGGATTGAGAAGCACCAATAAAGCCTATACTGTACGGGTTTTTTTAGAGTTTTATAATTCGAGGATTTTTAGATTTCATCTATTAATACAATTTTTTTCTAATACTCTTTACTAAGGGATATTAAGTGCTATGGATGTAAAAAATATAAATAAATAAAAAATAATAAAAAATTTTGAACTGTGCAATTTGCATTTGATATGAACTTGCGTATCTAATGACAGTGTAAGTATCCGTTTCTAGACTTTTATTATATGCCTTTCATATTTTTATTGTTGATTGCTTGCCAATATTTTTTATAATTTAGCCTTCGTGCCTAACTCGTTTGTGTTTCTCATCTATTAATAAGTTCTTCATTTAACGTTTGTAAATTCTAAGCAGATTATAATTGACAAAAACATCCTAAACCACTTTGTTTTATAATTGGTTACATTAAAACATATCTTTCAACTTTATCTTATTGATTTCCAAAGCATGAATAAAAAATTATGATGTTTACATAAAAAGTGATAAGTTTTATACAATGTGCCCAAGCTTAACCTAGACTTAGATCCTCTAAAGCAATATAAGCGTTGGGGTCACAGTAGGCTGAAGAAGGCAAAGCCCTATAACAGCCACAGTGGGCTCTCCAGCTCACTGGAACCTCACGAGAAGAAGGAAGAGACTTCATAAACAGTCACTAATTCGGTTATAAGGGCTTATTTGGAGGTTCTATACTCCTATAAAATATCTATTATGTCTCAAAGTATGCATTTAGTCTTACTAAAGAACGACTTTTTTTATTTCTTACTAAGAAGTTCCAGGTCTCTTCAGTATCGGATAGGAACGTCATCAGGATTACGTTTAAAGCTATATGACTTACAAATGTCATTAATTGAAAACTTTTGAATTTAGAAGTTACTCCCAGCCAAATGCAGTGGACTAAGTTCAGAAGTTTATTTTGTCTTTAACTAAAATGTATTGAATCACTGACTTTCCGTTAGTGTAAATCATAGCAGTGACCAAAAGCCTAAAGTCTTCCCTAGCCTACGTAAC
This sequence comes from Neoaliturus tenellus, assembly GCA_030545055.2. Lineage (NCBI taxonomy): Eukaryota > Metazoa > Arthropoda > Insecta > Hemiptera > Cicadellidae > Neoaliturus > Neoaliturus tenellus. Next base: position 228,887,552 of record CM061531.1, read on the forward strand.
CTCAGTCGTATCAACTACTATCATTTCTTCACCTCATACTCTTTTATCAAAAATACAACTGACCAATATCATCCACCCTGTGTTCCAGAGATGCCTGCCGACGTTCGAGAACGCGGCGTTCGGCCGTCTGGTGGAGTCCACCAACACGTGTGGCGAGGGGCCCAAGGGTCCGATAGAGTTCTGCGTGCAGACCAGCAAGGAGACGACCAAGTCCTGCCAGGTGTGCACCAGGGGCATGTTCCCGGCCAGCCATCTCACCGACTTCGTCAACAACACGCACACGTGGTGGCAGAGCGAGACCATGCTAGAGGACGTGCAGTACCCCACCCAGGTCAACCTCACGCTGCACCTCAGTGAGTACCAGAGTACATAAGTTGACATAGAGTCCACTCTAGGATAGGTACCTGAGACTAATGAAGACCAATAAAACTAATATTTCAATGAATCCCTTTCAAGATGATTGGGGTAGCGGATAAATGGTGGCTCCTCAAAAGAGTACAATGGAAAACCTTCCAGACATTCCCTCAATTTTAATTTCTTGATATCATACAGTCCATTAACCTTTTTTATTTATAAGTAGGGCTACTCCCTCCGGATTTTACTCAGTCTGCATATGAATGTCCATAGTTTTCGTGAAAAATTGTATTAAAAAAGCCGAATATCCGAACCTTAATTATACGAACAGTCAATTATCCGAACCCCTGAATGGCTTACCAAGCAGTGTACCAACCTATGCGAAGTGGCAAACATAATTTCTGAAAATAATGTATACTATTGTTTACTTTTATCTCTTCCTTATTTAAGCCTTTAGATTTTTTGATAGTATTTTTGTTGAACAAATCGATGAAAGTTAGTGTTTATAAATGGTAAATAGTTTTCATATTTGATTATACGTACAATTAATTCTATTATCCGAACCACAACTGGTCCCAATTAGTTCTGATAATCGATTCTCTATAGGTAGGCCTATAGGTTAAGAGTATTTTAATTATAAACCCTAAAAACATATTAACTGACATATATATCGTATGGCTCATTTAGCCAGCCACCATGGTTTAAGAATAACAAAAATATTCTGCGGTGCAGAGCACCTGAGTCAGTATATATTAAAAACCTATACACTAAAATATAAATTAGATCTCTCTTTATAGAGCTAAATCCAGGGCGCCCATTGCAGCCCAGCTTCACTTGAGCTATGCAGACCGGTCAATCTTTCGGGGAAAACACTCAGTGCGCACTCTGCGACTATGTGCTCCATAGTTTGATACTCTGCCAAACTAACTGATTAACTGACATTAAACATTTTTACGGCAGTTTAAAAGCAAATCAACCGTTTTTCCACTGTCACCTGTTTTAAAATTATCAACCAATATTTCGAAAAAAGTATGGTGCTTATATTTATGCTTATGGCCACAACAAAGTTATGGGAAATTTGGAAATCATATCATTTCATCAAACAAAATAACCATGCAAACATTTCTTCAGTATGAAAAAGGCCATATTTTATGCAAAGCGAACGTAAAAACCACAAACTAATACCATTCTTGCAAAATCTTGTTAAATAAAAACGCCAAAGAGAACAGCGCCCAGGTTCTTGTACCAAGAGTTATAATAATAGTGAACGTAATTTTAAAAAAATTATTTGAGAGGCCGTAAGCCTATTACCTGAACCATTACGGGCCACCTTGCCTTATAATTTGTAAGAGACCAAAATAGCGGCTCGGGGCTATAGTTATTGGATTTACTGGCCGCCTCGCCACTTAGTGTCTCTGTCTCTGCAGGCTCACAATATTTCAGCCTTCAACTTCGAGCAAACATAATTCAATTTATTATTTTGAAAAATCAATTTACTTTTGAATGCTGCTAAGAAGGAATATCAAATTACTATGCAAATTCATTATATTAAATTATATTTTGTTTACGAGTTTACGTATACAATATAATTAAGTAGTTTCTTATAATTTTATATTCAGAAAATATTCCTATCAGCATAACCTTAATTATTACAAATTCCCTTATTTTTACTATATTACCTGACAAGAACGCCCAATATTTGACTACAATATAAAAAAGTGTTTGTGCGTTGGTGTGAGCAGTTCAATTGATATTTTTGTTTGTTTTACTAAATAACGGATGTTGTGTTTTCCAGTTAAGGTTTGTTCCATTGACTTTAATAAAGTTTGGTAAAGTTTTTTCAGGACCATAGAAAAAAATCCTTCTTAAAAATGTCAAACAAACTGTCTTAATAACTCACGCCTACAACCGGTATAGTGCAAATTATGAGAAAAATATTATTTACTTTTACTTTTATTATTTGTGTCTAAAATGGTATTTATTTATTTCTATTTTCTCTAATCACTTAGAGAGGCATGCTTTTTGTCAAACTAATAATGCACTACTATAAGTTTTAAGAACTCTGTTAGTCTTAGGCTCGAAGAAAATTATATAGTAATCGGTATAATGATTTTAATTATTAATTAAATAATAAACCAAATTTATCTTATAGTAAATTAAGCAAGTAACTTACTGATGTGCATATATGCGATGGAATATTTTTTTTCATAGAACATGTCAGCAATGTGACAAGGATTCAAAATTCCTCTATGTCCGTGATAACAACGCATTCGCAGTTTCAACTTCCGTTCCAAAACTATAACCTCCCTACGAATAGTCCCAGCACTACGTGAGTCAAGTGTTGAATTCTTTCTCGTCTGAGAGAGAAGTCAATTATTGATGGTGTTACTCATTGTTCTTATAAGGTCATGGGTGTCACTAGAAATTATGTTTTCCTAGATTGTGGTTGTTTAAATGTTATTCCCTAAAACTAGGGGAGCATTCTATTGTTTCTACTTCAAACCAATTATGTTCTTAATTTAATGATTCTAAATTATCTTTAGGGATTAAACCGAAAAGCAATATAACTAAACATAAAATTTTATCCGATTTACTTAACGTCATCACATTAAAGACATGTAAAATACAATTTCAGATGTGATAAGGGAAAAGAATAATTAGACCTTAAGGAATTCTACCAATGGACAAGAGAATTGAATGGAATAAAAGTTTCCCTCCAAAGAAAACTAGAAGTTTTCCATGTATAGTATAGTTGAAGTACACCAAGACAGAGACAGGAGATAGCCCTATCACCATACGCCGATGGCTTTCATTCTCCGTTTTCGGGATTTGCAAGTATAAAGATAGATTTTGAAATAAAACTTTCCTCGAGTATCTAAGTTTTGCACGGGTTCCCCCATCTAAATCATTGGCAATTTTATAATATCCTGTTTCGCATAATTTACAGTAATGAAGCAGATAACCATTGGGTATCCGTCGATGACTCACGTTCTCGTTCGACGCTGGAGGCTGGAGACTCACAACAGGGCGGAGATCAGCCGTTTACCACTCAGAGTATAGCCGCGAGCAGAAAATATAACTCGCATGATCACAAAGCCTCATTGTGATACCGATGGCAAGAACGTGGAATAATGACTAATTTAATTGCCTATAGCTCCCTAACCGTTAGGTTTAGATAAAAATGGCAAATAATAAAACAGTCTTAAAATTATATGGAAATTTCAAAAACACCATAAAATGTAGGGTGTTCTATTCAAAATTTTACAGTTGGCCGCCATATTGCAAAAATGGAGGGAAATTTTGTAAAGTGAAATACATACCTGATAGCAAAATAAATAAGTAAAGAGGGTTTCCCATAAGAAGTATACTGTCAGATATGAATAAAAAAGTTAGCTATTGGATCATTTTAAGAAACTCACTCTGTATATATCATTTTTATCCAAGAACTAAGTTACTTGCAAAATCCAAGCAAAATCGTTAGAGCCGTTTTTGAGATCTGTATGTGCATACAAACGTACATACAAGTTTACCTTACTCGTATTAGAGTACAGTATAGGATAGGATTATAGTCAATGCTTTTGAGTTCTCTTTAATTAATTAAGTACCTCCAAAAATTATCGTGGTGAAGTATGCCACTTGTTTGGCATAATTGTAAAGACATAAACAGGCAAAATTTATAATCAGATTACCTTGATCATTTTTACAGTTAACTAAGGTAAGTATTTCAGAAAGTTTATGAAAAAGTTATTTAAGGGTGCGCTCTACCTCGGCGTCAAAATCGTCGAGCGAGACTGTTAACTGCCGCTATACGCGGAATCTCACATTTTGGAAAATATATGACGGGTGATTTTAAATTTTGTTACTTTAATGCTTTTTTTTTTTGGTTTCAGTGCGAAATCAATCGGTGGTCTAATAACGATGTTTTTGTAATTGCAGACCTTTCGCATCTCCCTTCTTGCATCGTTATCTATAAACTTTTTACCAATCTTATTGCAGATTCTTGTTCTTAAGATTATATTGTACTCGCGTATCGTCTTATTTTTTCTAAAAAAAATTGTTTTTAATACGTTAAAACTTGATACAAAAACGCTTATTTCAACATTATTAGCAACCACTCTGCTTAGTAATTCAAATTAATATCGAAATTTTAAGACGATAGCGGAGTACAAAATTATATTACGAAAAGAATGACACCAAAATATTTTAAATCGGTTTACAACTGGGGCGACAAACAGGGAGATTCTAAACCCTTGCATCCGCGCGCGGCAGATGGGTAGAGCGCACCCTTAACAAACCAATACCAATCATATTTCCGTTCACTGTAAATTATACAACACCATTATTTTATAGTTGTTATTGTATCGATGATGGTATGTGTCGAAAGGACTAATATTCTTTGCCTACAAAATGTATGAAATATTGCGATCGGCGAATAGATGAAAGATAAGCAACCATTACCAACTCGTCAGGTCCCTCATACACTGTTTTTAAACAGATAGCAAAATCTATAAACGCGTTGGAGCCAGTAGTTTATGAAGCTGTCTATCAGTATGTCTAGGAAAATAATAAGACGTCTGTTTGATTACCAGATATTCTCAGTTTTTCCTGAATATTTGCCAACTATTAATAACTACTTATTTAAAAATGTTTCCTGTTCTTATACAGGTGTGACAATGATTTAACACAATGAATATGTTAGACACTAATGTTGAGAAAAAAAGGGTTATTTTTTACTAATTTGTAAATTTTTGATGAAAATTAAACGCTATTAAACGCTTTATTGTGCATGCGTGTTTTTTTATTATATTTTTTATTTTGTTATTTTAGTTAAAATATTAAAAGTCTTAAATTCACAAAGTTTTATTTGACACCAAAAAGTATTTTTTTTTTGTCGTCCTGTAGAATGCCCAGCCTCCCGGGCCTCATTTTCCTAGATCGCCTCCCAAATCAAAGCCCCCCCTCCCAATTATCTTCGACCTCCGCAATGAAGCCTCCTTAGATTATTATCTGTAGGCTGAAGACTAATTAATTTTACGGCACCAATGGAATGTTTTAATAGCGGTAGTTTGATTGATGTTATATCAGAACTTTAGGTCCGATAATGCTGGCAGTTTTTGAAAAGTAATTACAAAATTCGTTTATAGGCGATATTTTATTCATGCTGGCAAGTATAGTTCTCGTATCTTAAAATTAGCCTATTGTATAATTATTATGATAATATAGTGTCAAATTTTAGCCTACTGTATAATTTAACATTTTATTTTAATTGATTTTGTAATATTGTACATGTTACAATTGGATGATTTATCAGGCTTTAAAACAATGATATTAATAATACTTGCCTAGCAATGATAAAAAATAGTTTAGATTATGCTGTGGATGGGAAGGACCTCGTGTTAGTTACATCAGTACGTAAGTTACAAACTATGCAACAAACAAAGCATGTTTTGAACGGGATAAGCCCGACTGAATATGTAGCAGAGGCAGCAACCCGAATTCTAGACGAAAATGTGGCCAGCGATGCTGCATAAAACATGGACCAGAAACTTGGTCCGCATTAGACGCCGAGTAACAAGTTCTTATGTCAGCCATATTTTATCTCTTTTCAATCTAAAATTCTATCTTCTTCAGACTAACAAATACAGTTGTGTTACCTTCATAAGAAATACTATGATGGTAGAACTGTGTTTTTAATAAAAATTATTCTCTGCATTACGTCACCCACTTGTATACCGTAGTAAAATTATATAATAGGTCTAAATTTGTCGTTATACCTTTTGGTAATTTGGTTAATGCCTTGCAACAACAATCAACAAATTTTTAATCATATTACGTGGATAAAGAAAGTTTGATGACTGATGAGAAATTAAAAGCAGTTTCAGAGATTGAGCACTACTTCGATTTTTTAATAGTACACTTATAATGACGAATAAAAATCTTATTTTGTATTTAAATGTGGACACTGGATACTGAATACAGCATTACACAAGTATTAAAACTTCAATGTAATAACTAAAGGTTGAAAGAAAAGTGTTTCAAACCTTTAAAATACAAACATCCGAATACGGATCTCAATAAACATGAATCCAATGTGTATCATGCCGTGTGAAGACGTTGAGATGAGCAAATTAGGCCAAAGCAGAATCAGGTTTGACTTCAGATAATAAGGTTTTTATTAGGATTGAACTTCCTGAATCCAATTTGATCAGCCTTGAAATCAGAGGATTTGTGTCTGAATCAGCTTGAATCAGGTCTGACGTCAGATTACAAGGGTCCGATAAGAACTGAATTCCCTGAATTAGATATCATAACAATATCGCTATAGCATTTTTGTGTGTTAAAAGAGTGCAATGAGTGTTTTAGTAGGTGTTACTGTTTTAGTTTACTAATTAAACATTTTTGAAGAATTAATAGATTGATTTCTGTTCCATGCTAGCCTTGAAACGATTATACGAAGGTGTCCAATGGTTTTTAAATATACATTTAAAACATTTTAAATCTAAAAACCCCAAAGCCCTATGGTGGATGTTTTACATGATACTGTATGTTCACGTGTGGCCAGATACAGAGCGGCCCGCGCGCACGTCGGCTCCGCGCAGGCGCGCTGCTCATATTTACGACGTCCACTTGTCGATCCCAGTGACGTCATCTCTCGGACCACTCGCGTTATAGACCACCAATTAATGTTTACACCGACCAATCATGTCCCCCTAATGGACCCGGAGTCCCGACAGTATTAAATATAAGATATTACAAGTCCCAGTAATTAATTCTGAACCATTCCAAGATTTCTAGATTGTATTTAATTTATGGTTATCTTGGAATCTAATTCCTAGGGATATATTTTCATCTGAAATAACTAAATCTTGTTGGTAGGGCTTCGTATTATTAAAAGTGAGAAATTTATATTTGTTTGTTAATTTAAAAAGGCTTATTTGAACATAGCTGAAGTTTTGATTTATTAATTTACTTTTACAAACCTAGTTGGTTTTATCCTTAATACGGTATTTTGCTTAAAAGTACAGCACTTATTTAGGAAAAGAGTAAAATTTTATACATAATTTTTGCCATATAATTTAGTAAAACTTTATAAAGTCGTTAAGGCAAATCTTGTTTTTTACTAAACATTTGGTTCATGGAAAGTAATAGTTTTAAAGAACTACTGCAGCCTTGTAACGTTAATAGATTCGCGATCTGTTTCATGCCAGTCAGTGAGCGACTATAGTCGATTTGTTCAATGTGTGTTTATCTTCCATCTGTTCGCTGCTTGCACAGTTTCCTTTAACTGTATCTCTTTACCACCAGAATAATTACACGGAACACCTAGAACAAATTTAAGTCTCTCTTATGAATTTCTCATGAGAAATCTAAATCAGACCCATACCGTTATAGTATAAAGTGGAGATATTTATAAAACATCGAAGTCTTCAATAAACCATTATTTGTTTTGCGTTTTGAAAGTACAATAGACTTTCACAAATGCAAAATTCACAGGATTACGATTTTTCTTCGAGGAACGTATAAATTCGACTTGGGAATAGTTCAAGTTAGAGAGATATTTTTTTTAAATAAATTCGACTGTTCGACTGTTCGAGGCAACAAACAGTATAATATTGTTGCCTCATTGCAACCTGTGCTACTGGGTTTCGACTTAGAGAGGTCCGTAGAGAAATCTTCGGGGTATATAACCTAAAGGTAAAATTCGACACATGACACGTGGAGGTAAAAATCAAATTATAATTCTACTTATCCACTGAACTTCGAGTTATAGAGGTAAATTTGGAATATCTTTTACTTATAGATGTATAACTTAAAGGCAGATTTGTTTAAGGGGATTGGAAATAGTTGGCGATGCCGATTGAGGTTCAAGTTATGGAGTCGACTGTATATCTCATCAATATCATGTTGTGATTTTGTGATCGCTATAGTGTATTTCTCCCCGTGGCTACTCTGATATATCACGTTACAGGGGGCGGCGCCGCGGCCGCGGACAATCATGTGTTGTGAGTCCGCTGCCCTAGGCGCTGATGTGGCGACCGTAATGGCCTGAGAGTCATCCTGTGGTTGTCTGCTCATTGTCTGAAAATACAAGGAGGTATTGTTGTTGAGGTTTGAAAATAATATTGTTGAGCAGTTTGTCCAGGAAAATTTCCATATCCAATAAAACTTCATTACGGTAGTCATCCGCAGAAACACGGTAGTTGTCTGTCTGTTTAACTGTCTAAAAATACAAGGAGGAACACTAACGAGTACAGTTCTTGTCAATCGGTCAATAATTGGAGTGGGTTGATGTTTTCAATAATAGTCACTTTAAAACAAAATAGCAATTTTAACGAATAATATTTTTTTAATTCGACTAAACTTCATCTCAGGTCCATAATATCCACGGATAACTTGTGATTGCTTGGTGATTAAAATAATAGCATTGAAAGACACTTTTAACCTTGTGAAAAGAGTGTTTAGGTAGCCTAAAACTGAAAATGATGCACCTTTAATAAAATTAGTGGTTATAAAAATAATTTAAATCAATGAGGGAACCTTTTCTCCAAGCATAAAATTTTTTAGTTTCATGCCTTGTATGCAGAAAGTTGTGTGTGTGTGTCATGACATCCTGATTTTTCTCTGGAAAGTTTTTCTCCTTAATTTTTACTTTAAACTACATTATACATTATTTTAAGTTAATATTTCTTTATTTTCTTGTTAACTCTAAGGGAGGACCAGGTGGTCCTAATGTTCGCCTTAGTAAAAAAAATTTCATTTTCATTCAATTTTTATGTTTTTAACCACCAATTGTATAATAAACAGTAAAACTTAATGCCCTATTTTTTTCAATTTGTTTCTAATAACGTCTTTGTTTAATATATTAGCAAAAAAAAGACTTACTGTACCAAATTTGAAGCAAACTGTGACTACTAGAGTTCACAAATAGCCCCTGTATAAACATTTGAAAGAACTCTGAGAACTCGTTCTTAAGACTTTCTATGGTTGTCCTGTACGCACATCTCAATATGGTTAGACCAATATGTCTATAAATAGAAACTAGCTAAAAATTACTACAAGTTAGTTACTAAAATTGATGGCAATCGGTTAGTGTCCGTGAGAGGTTCTGTGATAGAGAGCTTCTCTGGCAGTGCTGGGACTGGGACAGAGGAAGCGGTGCAGACAGAGAGTAGATGGAAGATAAACAATCATTAACAGCTCGTCTAGTCCCTGAGATGGAACACAGCCTCCTTTACAGCAACACATCTGCTCTTCGGCGCACTGATCCGTAGGTTTTAGTCGTGTTCTTAATCTATTTAAAACCCCATTTACAAACACTTTTTTTTATAATCTTCACTTAAAAAGTGAATTAAATAACATTTAATTAAGGCCAATCCTGCATAGAATTCGCTAATACAAATTCATTATTATTGAAATGCAAAACGTATTGTGCGAGGATTTTAATTAGCTCTGTGTTGACAAACTGAGTTAGCGAGTGCTTGAATATCTATTACAAATGGGTTTTTAATAGAATGTTCTCTCCTGATTTGTTTGATTCTAACCATAAATCGGATAGCCTATTTCAAAGGGTAAATAAGCCAACGATGAAATCCAGGGGAAGGCCTATAAAAACATTTCCAATGGTTAGCTTTTTCTTGGGTTTACTACAAAATGTATTTCTTAACGGTTAGATACAGGCAAAAGGTGAAAGTATATTACTCGTACTTGTAGTTTATGCAACGATTATATTTAGCTTTCCCACTCGTGAGATATTTAAAAAGAACACTCGCTTCGCTGGTGTTTTAACTTAAATCTCACTCGTTACTCAAAGACTAAACACAATCGTTGAATTACTTCTCTATCTACGACCAACTTTAATTTGGTAAATCACTGTAATTAACATGTAAAATTTTTAGGTTTGGCGGTCACACATTCATACCGTAACTAAAGAGATGTCGATTGACCTAATTGTCGTTCTCACTCACATGATCACACTTTGGAGGTTAGGTACATAAAGGGGCTAAAAAATCAGTGGTAATGCAACAACCAGCTGGTGTGTGAATTGAGTAATTTCAATTAAAATAATACTTCTGTCTAAACTATAGTCTATAATTTGTCTAGAGTCTGTATTTTAATGTAAAACCTGTTTGTTCAAAACTTCATTTAGCAACCGGTTTTAATTTGGTCTAATATACCTCTTTATCATGTTAATTGTACATATATGCTTATTGCAACGGCCGTAGATAACATTTTATTTTGTCCATCGTTAATAGAAAATATTATAAATAAATTTCTACTGAATGCCAACACTGCAATTCCGTCCTAAAAGACTAGAATACAAAAAAATTCTGATATTATCAGTAAACCATGACAAATAGATTTTGTTCATCCTAAAGTTTTTCTAGATATAGCTTACAGTGATAAAACAGATCTGTATGTTCACATGTATAATTAAACTATACAGTACCAGGTTAACCAAGCCTTGCTCGTTAGTTTTGAAAATTCACTTTTGATATAGCGTCATGGTAATAGAGCTATTAAATTTCCATCAACAACCAACTATACCTCTTCAAAGTAAACAGCTGTTTCAAAGACTGCTTAACATTAATTTCCCTTTATATTCTTATACATTTAATTGTTATTTCGTTACCAAAATAGCAGCTCATAAGACCAATGTTAAAAATTACGATTTTAAAACATAAATTTAGACCAAATTCGATTTTTCCTGGGATTGAGGCTGTTTATAAATTTATTTTTGGGCCAAAACACTGTTAAATACTTAATTTAAAAACAAAGTTTAAGCAAAATTTACCCGCAAGATTTCGAGATCTTGGAACACACATCCCTTCAGACGGTGCTCGTATTGTAGTATAGGATAATATTTACCTTGTTATTAATTAAAAAATATTTCAGCAATAGGATACTATTACATTTTTTAATTATATTTTTATTTTTATTTATGTTTCTATATTCTTTAATGCACTAACATCGTAAACTAACATCGTAACATCGTAACATCGTCTTTATTTTTAACATCGTAACATAAATGAAACACAAATGATCTGTTACTGAATAAACTATTAAAAAGTTTGTTTTCTAGCAGTTAAAGATTGAACACTTTTAGGTATTATATTGTTAGTTTACAAGCAATACCGGCGTTTCAATAATTTTTATTTTATATTTTATGGAAAATTTCTTGTACTTAAACTCTTAGAAGAAGATTTATAGGAAGACAAACTTCAGGCAAAACCTTTAGACAAAAATGTTTTGACAAAATGTGGACAGCGTCACTGAATAAAAGATTGGCTAGAAACTCGGCTCGCATCAGCCCTCAGTGAGACGATTTGGCGACTGTTGTCTCTGAACTCGAAAGTTCGGGCTTTGCCGATCATCTCTCTGTAAATGAGAGTCGTAACGATGTTGTTAAATTGAATATAAATAGTGTTTTATAGGCCTATCACATTTAATGTAATAAAATACATTGAATGATTGAATTAATGAATTTGACATACAGATGCATACAGTGCATACATGCACTTATCATGTATTAGTATTATTCTGTTTATAGAAACGCTCCATGTTTGATCGTTGATGCTTTCAATCCAAATATTGATAAACAAAAAGTTAAATGGTACTATTTTCAAATCTTAAATACTAAGGGAATCGTGCGAGTTAGTTTTTGGAATTTATTTTGTGTTGTAATTGTAAAAGTCTTTATAAAGTAAAAGTGTGATCAACAAATTTATTATTTTTTAATACTATTTTTTATGGTAAAACAGAAATCAGATTTAATCACTCCATATGCTAATTCTTTAGCTCTGGTGCAGAAATGAAATTGTTTTGTAACATGCTTTTCAATATTTTGAAGTTTTTTTTACAACCTTGTATTTGGATTACTTGTTGCTATGTGTGGACAGTCAGCATGGACGTTCTCGACGAATTTAGGTGTTTGGGGGTCCTTTCGACTTCGAGTATATGATGGAGTAATAGACTTTCGGTGATAGAGTAAGCTAATATATTTTTCTTACCAATAATTGCGGAACATGGTAAATATAGTGTATTATAAAACGTAATTGATCTTAACATGCAAAATATCAAATTATAAATTACCAGGATCGGCGAAAACCATCGTCCTTGAGAATGATCACTATATGCTTGTTAGCACAATCAAATCATTACTTCTGTTTATATAAACTTATCCCTCATTTCACAAACGGCGTCGTATCGTGATGATGAGCCTCGATCCCGGTCCCACTTAGCTCAAGATATATTCAGTTCTTTCAGCCTCTATCTGATCTGTCGCCGTTGAAGTATTAATCGGCCACACATTATACCAGTTGGGAACGCAGCTATGGTAATAGAGACCGGTGATTCCCGGACGAGACTCAATAGCCGATTGTCAAGGAGATAGATAAATCCTCCACCGTCGGCGTCGGTCACAGTCAGGATAGCCCCGTGAGGTGCATACTTGTGTGTTAGGTATAAACCATAGGGGTAAAAAACATCAGCAGGATGCTTAAATGGATTCCACGTCATGAAATAAAAGACGCTGATAAACACTTTAAGTTTATTAACAAGAATTTCATAGTTTTGATGCATGGTGTTATCATAGAACTAAACTAACCATCAAAAGATTTTAAACCCAAGGATATATGTTACATTGCAAGCGATGCCTTTGTAAAATCAGTGACTTATAGGGTAACCTTTTATTTTTAGTAATTTAGTGTCTCTGAAACAGAAATCAAAATATGATCAAATTAGGGTTTATAAAATTATTAAATACTCACCAAGTCTAAAAAAGTCTTAACTTACTTAAAGTAAGTAAAACATCAAAATTGCATTGTTCAATTTTCAAGTAAACTAAAATTTAAACTATTCCAATAATAATTATTAACCAAGTTAAGATTTATGATCGAACATAAACAAATGTAATAAATACAGAACATTTAAAAAAGTTTTATAGGTCTGTCTGAAAACACCGCATAGTAAAAAAGTAAACCTTAAAACGTAAAAAAGCTACTTCCTTTGTAAATGTATAAATGTACAATACTTCTGTTCACAATAGTTAAAAGATTTAATACACGGATAGAACACAAAAAAATATTCGGATCAAAAGTTACACTTAACATCACTGAGCATATAGATATTCATGTAAAATGAAAAATTTAACATCTTCTAATAAGTCCTACTGAAGCCATTAAAATCCTATCTATTTAAAGACACGTATACAATCGAAACCTTTATAAATATCACGCTCTGACCAGACACGTGTGGAGTTGTGTATATATGATAACACTTTACAAGATGTTGGCGAAATGACTTTATTCCAAGACACATTGAGAGGCTTGGCTCGTAAAAGGTGGAACGCTAAAAGCTTGATAAACGACTAAAGTTTGCATTCATTGGAAAATGATTTAGGTCGCTGTTTTACGTGCCTGGCCAGCGTTTGTCGCTAGTTGCTCTCAACACAGCTTTTTACAGGTAATATATGTCTCCATAAATAACGTCTTCGTCACATAAACGTGAAAACATAATCTGCCGTCGATGAGCCGTAAATAGGATTTTGCTGATCTACAAGATGGGTCAAGCTATCATTTGGGAAATTATGGTTAAGGAACCAAACATATAATTATGGGGGAAAAACATATAATTATAGTTAGGATTTGAGTATTTAATGCTTTGATTGGTAGAATAATAATAGAATTTGTCAATTAGTATCAAATTTGACTTTATAAATGAGTTGGATGAGTTTGTTCTATTACAAATTTGTGTAGTAAAAATACCCCCGTCGCAGCAGACCTGCGTACTCAGCGAATTTCCAATGGAATTTTGGTATATTTTCTATTACCACATAAAAT
>CM061531.1:228901843-229102214 GCA_030545055.2 Neoaliturus tenellus
GACTTTCAGTTCTGCTAATATCATCGATCTGGCGTTTTTCCAACTAGTGTTGTGTAATTATCCATTACATAGTACTGAGTTATCTTGGTAGACTTGAATAGTCATTTACTATCATACTCTTGTGTGTTTAGCTAAACCAACTTCTTACCGTCTGCAATTTTGCAGTGTCTGAATTGCAATGATAAATTCTTGGGCTAAGGATTTGTGGCTTATTACTCCAAATGCCAAAGGCCAAAGCAGATTTCTTTAAGACTTCGAAGAGGACATCCTTAAAACGCATTTAAATTGAAGCTTCTTTAGCCTCTGTCGCATCATATATAATTTTAAAAGTCTTTTCATTTGCAGTAATCCGTCTGGATCATCCATTTGAAGTGTAGTTTGTGGCATTGTACTCTGCTCACTTAGATCTAATTTGTAGTCAAACTTAACCAAGGCTGTTAATTAAGAATTTTGTTTGACTCCTCGTGGGCCGTCCCCCTTAAACGATAAAAAAAGTGATAATAGCTTGAAAAAGTAGGCATTTATTTCTATTATTGATATACCAAGTCTCATTACTTTATCTATAATCTCATTACTTTATCTTGTGCCCAATACAATGCATACTGCTGTAGCCTTACAACTATATCAAAATTGTCATTTAAGAAACATTTATTTAAAACATATGTTTTTTTGTTGTTGTTTATTTATCTTTGTCAATTCAATAAAAAGTTAATAACTTGTTACAAACCCAGCGTTTTCTATTAACTTTATTTGGTGACCCACTTTGACAACATGAATGAGGATTTGGTTCTCCCTGAAATATCTCAAATCTCCATGAAAATTCCTCAGTTTTGGAAACCAAATCCCAGGATTTGGTTCGCACAGGTAGAAGCTCAATTCAGGAGATCAAAGATAGTGTCTGACCAAGCCAAATTTGACACTGTGGTAAGTTCCATAGATTCGGATATCCTCTCACAGGTCTCTGACATCATTATCAATCCTCCTGCAGACAATAAGTATGATACCATAAAAAAACTTGTTAACTTGTTTGATGACAGCGATAACAAAAAGATACTAACCCTTGTAAATGGTGTTCAGCTTGGAGACCAAAAACCATCGCAACTTCTGAGTAAAATGAAATCACTTGCTCAATCTCGAGTAAGTGACGAGGTTTTGAAAGCGCTTTGGCTACAACATCTACCGATCAGTGCTCAGACTATTCTTTCTATTAGTAATGAAAATTTAACCAAACTAGCTGAATTGGCAGATTTAATTGTTGATATTTCTTATAGCCAAACTAATTTTAACCATGGCACCTCCTCTATGGAATCTAAGGATTCACAATTGAGTATTTTGCAAAAACAAATATCTGAGCTGACTTTTGAGATTGAATCTATTCGCAAGAGTAACTTACAAAAACAAACTCGTTCTCATTCACCAAACAAAGGGAGCGGTGCAGAAAAGGATGATTCAAACGAATCCTTATGTTATTATCATTTCAATTTTGGTGGTCGTGCTCTACAACTATATCAAAATTGTCATTTAAGAAACATTTATTCAAAACATATGTTTTTTGTTGTTGTTTATTTAAATTTGTCAATTTAATAAAAAGTTAACAACTTGTTACAAACCTAGCGTTTTCTATTAACTTTACTGCTTTCTTAGGCTTAAAAAAACTTCAATACAGTGCAAAACAGAGGCAGCGCAATCCATATCACAAGTAACGTTACAAAGTAGTGGAAGTTTTAGAAAATCTACTCAATATTTTTGGACGGACGATTTCCAAGCATTTTTTGTGTATATTCGATATTTTTTATGAAAATTAAAAACTGTAAATAAAAAATATATATATATATATAAATTTTTATGATTTAAATTTTTGTTTACATATGATTTTTTACAAACGATAAGTATTTCATAATTTAGCATCTTAAATAATTTTTTAATTATTTATTAATATTTATTTTATACGAAAATGCTTAATTTTAGAAGGAGTCTCATCTCTATCATCAAATAAGGTTAAAAGGAAAACATACACTTTAATAGTAGTTAGATTTTGTCACTTCTGGGACAGGTCAGCTGCCCCGGAAGCCACGTGCCGGGGCACACAGCTTCCGGTCGGTTAGGCGAGTCACGCAACGAGGGGAGCGGGCAAGGTCGAGAGTTATTAAATGAGGAAGTGGAGGCCCTCGCTAATTGGCCCATACATTAACCAGACGCAGCTGGCGAGGGGAAGGTGACGGGGAAGTTTCTAGGGGTTAGAGTTTAAGAACAAAATTTATCACAGGCGAGAGTAGGATTCGAACCCGACCCGCTGGCGTGTGAGGCCAGTGCGTTACCCCTAAGCCACCGAGGTACTTGGAGTAGAGTAGTGTAAATGTGTCTGATAATATTGTGCCTGTGTTTCGCTTCTTGTCCACGAGTGCAGCACGTACTACGACTGCGGCAAGTTCACAATTCCTCCACCAGAGTTCAGCATGTACTAGGGCTGCAGCTAGTTCACTATTTCTCCAACAGATCGCAGCACGTGTTATGGCTGCACCTAGTTTACCCCAAAATATCCCCACGAATTACCCAAATTACCCTGAAATTCCCCAAAATTCCCTGCAATTTTCCAAATTTTCTCGCAGTCTTACAACTTATGTTATTCACTATAAAACAAGAACTAATGAAATGCTGGGGTATATACTATAAAAAGTGAATAAAACCCAAAAATGTAGGCAATACAGTACATAAAATCAACCAACTTACGTCATTCACTATAAAACAAGAACACCTGGATCGCCCGGAACAAGAATATATGAAATGCTGGGGGCTATACTAAAAAAGTGAATAAAACCCAAAGATGGCTGCAATACACTATATAAAATCAACCAACTTATGTCATTCACTAATCAACAGTTATACTATATGAAATGTACCTGTGGCTAGTTCTCACCGTCAATGGCTATAACGTCAAATGTACATAATCAACGGTTACACTATATAAAATGAAAACTCTACAATATTGTTTAATATACACCAATGACTATAATGTTAAATCTAGTTATACTATATGAAATGTGCCCAAGGCTATACTATATATTATGCATTGATGACTTTACGTTAAATATACGCGATCAATGCTTATACTATATGAAATGCATTCGCCGCTATACTATACAAAATATCAATGAATATAATGTTAAATAAACATGATCAACCCTTATACTATATGCAATGTACCTGTGACTAGTTCTCTGCATCAATGGCTATAATGTAAAATGTATATAATCAACGGTTACACTGTATAAAATGAAAATGCTACTTTACTATTTAATATACATCAATGACTATAATGTTAAATATTTCTAATCTAGTTATACTATATGAAATGTGTCAAGGCTTTACTATAAAAAGTGAATAAAACCCAAAAATGTTGGCTATACAGCACATAAAATCAATGGCTAGAAGCTGTTAAGCAAGTAACAACGTTATCATACTATATACGACGCATACAGTACTATATAAAGTGAATAACATGGAAACTTCAGCTTAAAAACATAAAAATCGCTAATATCTCGAATACGGTGCGTCCTAGGGGTCCGGGGACCCCAAAAAAACTACCTACTACGTAGTAGAGGTACCCCCAGGGGGTGGGTACCCATAATTAAAAAATTAACAAAAATGTTGCGGGTTGCATCTAAAAAATGAAGGGCAATGAAGGGGCAAAACTTTTAAATTCCATATCTTAGGAACGGCTCTATGTATTAACTTCATGCTTGGTATGTGTGTACATTTACTTGCTGTCTACAAATGCATGACAAAAGGTATCCAAAAAATGAAGGCGCAAAAAAGTTTTATTTTATATCTTTTGAATGGCAATATGTATTTACTTCAAACTTGGTATTTGTATACATGTAATGTTAACATGTAATAAAATGCTAAAAATAACTTTCCAGATCTAAGGTCAAACTGTCCAAAAATAAAAAAAACCTAAAATTAACATTATTATTGCCTATCTCTAGCGTAGGACTTTACCTTTAAGTCAATAGGCATTTGTAATTATAAGTATGTGTGTACACTTATTTGGTGTCTACAAATGAATGGCTCGAGGTATCCAAAAAATGAAGGCGCAAAACAGTTTTATTTTATATCTTTTAAATGGCACTATAGATTAACTTCTTACTTGATATGTAGGTTGGTATAATCAAACATTAATTTTTTTCCTATTGCGTGGTGGGGTGCATCCAAAAAATGAAGGGGCAAAACTTAAATATTGTATATTTCAGGAGTGTTTGGACCGATTAACTTCTTACTTGGTATGTAGGTGTTTATGAGTAAACATTAATTGTTTACCATTGCGTGGCGGAGTGCATAAAAAAATGAAGGGGCAAAACTTAAATATTGTATATCTCAGGAGTGGCTAAACCGATTAACTTCTTACTTAGTATGTAGGTTGGTATGAGTAAACATTAAATGTTTATAATTGCGTGGCGGGGTGCCTCCAAAAAATGAAGGGGCAAAATTTAAATATTGTATATCTCAGGATTGGCTGGACCGATTAACTTCTTACTTGGTATGTAGGTGTGTATGAGTGAACATTAATTGTTTACCATTGCATGGCGGGGTGCATCCAAAAAATGAAGGGGCAAAATTAAAATATTGTATATCTCAGGAGTGGCTGGACCGATTAACTTCTTACTTGGTATATAGGTTGGTATAAGTAAACATTAAATGTTTATCATTGCGTGGCGGGGTGCATCCAAAAAATGAAGGGGCAAAACTTAAATATTGTGTATCTCAGGATTGGCTGGACCGATAAACTTCTTACTTGGTATGTAGGTTGGTATGAGTAAATATTAAATGTTAATAATTGCGTGGCGGGGTGCATCCAAAAAATGAAGGGGCAAAACTTAAATGTTGTATATCTCAGGAGTGGCTGGACCGATTAACTTCTTACTTGGTATATAGGTTGGTATGAGTAAACAATAAATGTTTACCATTGCGCGGCAGGGTGCATCCAAAAAATGAAGGGGCAAAACTTAAATATTGTATATCTCAGGAGTGGCTGGACCGATTAACTTCTTACTTGGTATGTAGGTTGGTATTAGTAAACATTAAATGTTTACCATTGCGTGGCGGGGTGCATCCAAAAACATGAAGGGGCAAAACTTAAATATTCTGTATCTCAGGATTGGCTGGACCGATAAACTTCTTACTTGGTATGTAGGTGTGTATGAGTAAACATTAATTGTTTACCTTTGCGTGGCAGGGTGCATCCAAAAAATGAAGGGGCAAAACCTAAATATTTTATATCTCAAAAGTGGCTAGACCGATTAACTTATTACTTGGTATATCGGTTGGTATAAGTAAACGTTTATCATTGCGTGGTGGGGTGCATCAAAAAAATGAAGGGGCAAAATTTAAATATTGTATATCTCAGGAGTCGCTGGACCGATTAACTTCTTACTTGGTATGTAGGTTGGTATGAGTAAACATTAAATGTTTACCATTGCGTGGCGGGGTGCATCCAAAAAATGAAGGTGCAAAACTTAAATATTGTGTATCTCAGGATTGGCTGGACCGATAAACTTCTTACTTGGTATGTAGGTGTGTATGAATAAACATTAATTGTTTACCATTGCGTGGTGGGGTGCATCCAAAAAATGAAGGTCCAAAACTTAAATATTGTATATCTCAGGAGTGGCTGGACCGATTAACTTCTTACTTGGTATGTAGGTTGGTATGAGTAAACATTAAATGTTAATTATTGCGTGGCGGGGTGTACCCAAAAAATGAAGGGGCAAAACTTAAATATTGTATATCTCAGGAGTGGCTGGACCGATAAACTTCTTACTTGGTATGTAGGTTGGTATGAGTAAACATTAAATGTTTACCATTGCGTGGCGGGGTGCATCCAAAAAATGAAGGGGCAAAACTTATATATTGTATATCTCAGGATTGGCTGGACCGATAAACTTCTTACTTGGTGTGTAGGTTGGTATGAGTAAACATTAATTTTTTGACATTGCATTGTGGGGTGCATTAAAAAAATGAAGGGGCAAAACTTAAATATTGTATATCTCAGGAGTGGCTGGACCGATTAACTTCTTACTTGGTATATAGGTTGTTATGAGTAAACATTAAATGTTTACCATTGCGTGGTGTTGTGCATCAAAAAATGAAAGGGCAAAACTTAAATATTGTATATCTCAGGATTGGCTGGACCGATAAACTTCTTACTTGGTTTGTAGGTTGGTATGATTAAACATTAAATGTTTACCATTGTGTTGCGGGGTGCATCCAAAAAATGAAGGGGCAAAACTTAAATATTGTATATCTCAGGATTGGCTGGACCGATAAACTTCTTACTTGGTTTGTAGGTTGGTATGATTAAACATTAAATGTTTACCATTGTGTGGTGGGGTGCATCCAAAAAATTAAGGGGCAAAACTTAAATATTCTGTATCTCAGGATTGGCTGGACTGATAAACTTCTTACTTGGTATGTAGGTGTGTATGAGTAAACATTAATTGTTTACCATTGCGTGGCAGGGTGCATCCAAAAAATGAAGGGGCAAAACCTAAATATTTTATATCTCAAAAGTGGCTAGACCGATTAACTTATTACTTGGTATATCGGTTGGTATAAGTAAACATTAAATGTTTATCATTGCGTAGTGGGGTGCATCCAAAAAATGAAGGGGCAAAACTTAAATATTGTATATCTCAGGAGTCGCTGGACCGATTAACTTCTTACTTGGTATGTAGGTTGGTATGAGTAAACATTAAATGTTTACCATTGCGTGGCGGGGTGCATCCAAAAAATGAAGGTGCAAAACTTAAATATTGTGTATCTCAGGATTGGCTGGACCGATAAACTTCTTACTTGGTATGTAGGTTTGTATGAATAAACATTAATTGTTTACCATTGCGTGGTGGGGTGCATCCAAAAAATGAAGGTCCAAAACTTAAATATTGTATATCTCAGGAGTGGCTGGACCGATTAACTTCTTACTTGGTATGTAGGTTGGTATGAGTAAACATTAAATGTTTACCATTGCGTGGCGGGTGCATCCAAAAAATGAAGGGGCAAAACTTATATATTATATATCTCAGGATTGGCTGGACCGATAAACTTCTTACTTGGTATGTAGGTTGGTATGAGTAAACATTAATTTTTTGACATTGCATTGTGGGGTGCATTAAAAAAATGAAGGGGCAAAACTTAAATATTGTATATCTCAGGAGTGGCTGGACCGATTAACTTCTTACTTGGTATGTAGGTTGGTATGAGTAAATATTAAATGTTAATAATTGCGTGGCGGGGTGCATCCAAAAAATGAAGGGGCAAAACTTAAATGTTGTATATCTCAGGAGTGGCTGGACCGATTAACTTCTTACTTGGTATATAGGTTGGTATGAGTAAACAATAAATGTTTACCATTGCGCGGCAGGGTGCATCCAAAAAATGAAGGGGCAAAACTTAAATATTGTATATCTCAGGAGTGGCTGGACCGATTAACTTCTTACTTGGTATGTAGGTTGGTATTATTAAACATTAAATGTTTACTATTGTGTGGCGGGGTGCATCCAAAAAATGAAGGGGCAAAACTTAAATATTCTGTATCTCAGGATTGGCTGGACCGATAAACTTCTTACTTGGTATGTAGGTGTGTATGAGTAAATATTAATTGTTTACCATTGCGTGGCAGGGTGCATCCAAAAAATGAAGGGGCAAAACATAAATATTTTATATCTCAAAAGTGGCTAGACCGATTAACTTATTACTTGGTATATCGGTTGGTATAAGTAAACATTAAATGTTTATCATTGCGTGGTGGGGTGCATCCAAAAAATGAAGGGGCAAAACTTAAATATTGTATATCTCAGGAGTCGCTGTACCGATTAACTTCTTACTTGGTATGTAGGTTGGTATGAGTAAACATTAAATGTTTACCATTGCGTGGCGGGGTGCATCCAAAAAATGAAGGGGCAAAACTTAAATATTGTATATCTCAGGAGTGGCTGGACCGATTAACTTCTTACTTGGTATGTAGGTTGGTATTAGTAAACATTAAATGTTTACCATTGCGTGGCGGGGTGCATCCAAAAACATGAAGGGGCAAAACTTAAATATTCTGTATCTCAGGATTGGCTGGACCGATAAACTTCTTACTTGGTATGTAGGTGTGTATGAGTAAACATTAATTGTTTACCTTTGCGTGGCAGGGTGCATCCAAAAAATGAAGGGGCAAAACCTAAATATTTTATATCTCAAAAGTGGCTAGACCGATTAACTTATTACTTGGTATATCGGTTGGTATAAGTAAACGTTTATCATTGCGTGGTGGGGTGCATCAAAAAAATGAAGGGGCAAAATTTAAATATTGTATATCTCAGGAGTCGCTGGACCGATTAACTTCTTACTTGGTATGTAGGTTGGTATGAGTAAACATTAAATGTTTACCATTGCGTGGCGGGGTGCATCCAAAAAATGAAGGTGCAAAACTTAAATATTGTGTATCTCAGGATTGGCTGGACCGATAAACTTCTTACTTGGTATGTAGGTGTGTATGAATAAACATTAATTGTTTACCATTGCGTGGTGGGGTGCATCCAAAAAATGAAGGTCCAAAACTTAAATATTGTATATCTCAGGAGTGGCTGGACCGATTAACTTCTTACTTGGTATGTAGGTTGGTATGAGTAAACATTAAATGTTAATTATTGCGTGGCGGGGTGTACCCAAAAAATGAAGGGGCAAAACTTAAATATTGTATATCTCAGGAGTGGCTGGACCGATAAACTTCTTACTTGGTATGTAGGTTGGTATGAGTAAACATTAAATGTTTACCATTGCGTGGCGGGGTGCATCCAAAAAATGAAGGGGCAAAACTTATATATTGTATATCTCAGGATTGGCTGGACCGATAAACTTCTTACTTGGTGTGTAGGTTGGTATGAGTAAACATTAATTTTTTGACATTGCATTGTGGGGTGCATTAAAAAAATGAAGGGGCAAAACTTAAATATTGTATATCTCAGGAGTGGCTGGACCGATTAACTTCTTACTTGGTATATAGGTTGTTATGAGTAAACATTAAATGTTTACCATTGCGTGGTGTTGTGCATCAAAAAATGAAAGGGCAAAACTTAAATATTGTATATCTCAGGATTGGCTGGACCGATAAACTTCTTACTTGGTTTGTAGGTTGGTATGATTAAACATTAAATGTTTACCATTGTGTTGCGGGGTGCATCCAAAAAATGAAGGGGCAAAACTTAAATATTGTATATCTCAGGATTGGCTGGACCGATAAACTTCTTACTTGGTTTGTAGGTTGGTATGATTAAACATTAAATGTTTACCATTGTGTGGTGGGGTGCATCCAAAAAATTAAGGGGCAAAACTTAAATATTCTGTATCTCAGGATTGGCTGGACTGATAAACTTCTTACTTGGTATGTAGGTGTGTATGAGTAAACATTAATTGTTTACCATTGCGTGGCAGGGTGCATCCAAAAAATGAAGGGGCAAAACCTAAATATTTTATATCTCAAAAGTGGCTAGACCGATTAACTTATTACTTGGTATATCGGTTGGTATAAGTAAACATTAAATGTTTATCATTGCGTAGTGGGGTGCATCCAAAAAATGAAGGGGCAAAACTTAAATATTGTATATCTCAGGAGTCGCTGGACCGATTAACTTCTTACTTGGTATGTAGGTTGGTATGAGTAAACATTAAATGTTTATCATTGCGTGGCGGGGTGCATCCAAAAAATGAAGGTGCAAAACTTAAATATTGTGTATCTCAGGATTGGCTGGACCGATAAACTTCTTACTTGGTATGTAGGTTTGTATGAATAAACATTAATTGTTTACCATTGCGTGGTGGGGTGCATCCAAAAAATGAAGGTCCAAAACTTAAATATTGTATATCTCAGGAGTGGCTGGACCGATTAACTTCTTACTTGGTATGTAGGTTGGTATGAGTAAACATTAAATGTTTACCATTGCGTGGCGGGGTGCATCCAAAAAATGAAGGGACAAAACTTATATATTATATATCTCAGGATTGGCTGGACCGATAAACTTCTTACTTGGTATGTAGGTTGGTATGAGTAAACATTAATTTTTTGACATTGCATTGTGGGGTGCATTAAAAAAATGAAGGGGCAAAACTTAAATATTGTATATCTCAGGAGTGGCTGGACCGATTAACTTCTTACTTGGTATGTAGGTTGGTATGAGTAAATATTAAATGTTAATAATTGCGTGGCGGGGTGCATCCAAAAAATGAAGGGGCAAAACTTAAATGTTGTATATCTCAGGAGTGGCTGGACCGATTAACTTCTTACTTGGTATATAGGTTGGTATGAGTAAACAATAAATGTTTACCATTGCGCGGCAGGGTGCATCCAAAAAATGAAGGGGCAAAACTTAAATATTGTATATCTCAGGAGTGGCTGGACCGATTAACTTCTTACTTGGTATGTAGGTTGGTATTATTAAACATTAAATGTTTACTATTGTGTGGCGGGGTGCATCCAAAAAATGAAGGGGCAAAACTTAAATATTCTGTATCTCAGGATTGGCTGGACCGATAAACTTCTTACTTGGTATGTAGGTGTGTATGAGTAAATATTAATTGTTTACCATTGCGTGGCAGGGTGCATCCAAAAAATGAAGGGGCAAAACATAAATATTTTATATCTCAAAAGTGGCTAGACCGATTAACTTATTACTTGGTATATCGGTTGGTATAAGTAAACATTAAATGTTTATCATTGCGTGGTGGGGTGCATCCAAAAAATGAAGGGGCAAAACTTAAATATTGTATATCTCAGGAGTCGCTGTACCGATTAACTTCTTACTTGGTATGTAGGTTGGTATGAGTAAACATTAAATGTTTACCATTGCGTGGCGGGGTGCATCCAAAAAATGAAGGTGCAAAACTTAAATATTGTGTATCTCAGGATTGGCTGGACCGATAAACTTCTTACTTGGTATGTAGGTGTGTATGAATAAACATTAATTGTTTACCATTGCGTGGTGGGGTGCATCCAAAAAATGAAGGTCCAAAACTTAAATATTGTATATCTCAGGAGTGGCTGGACCGATTAACTTCTTACTTGGTATGTAGGTTGGTATGAGTAAACATTAAATGTTTACCATTGCGTGGCGGGGTGCATCCAAAAAATGAAGGGGCAAAACTTAAATATTGTATATCTCAGGATTGGCTGGACCGATAAACTTCTTACTCGGTATGTAGGTTGGTATGAGTAAACATTAATTTTTTGACATTGCATTGTGGGGTGCATTAAAAAAAATGAAGGGGCAAAACTTAAATATTGTATATCTCAGGAGTGGCTGGACCGATTAACTTCTTACTTGGTATGTAGGTTGGTATGAGTAAACATTAAATGTTAATAATTGCGTGGCGGGGTGTACCCAAAAAATGAAGAGGCAAAACTTAAATATTGTATATCTCAGGAGTGGCTTGACCGATAAACTTCTTACTTAATATGTAGGTTGGTATGAGTAAACATTAAATGTTTACCATTGCGTGGCAGGGTGCATCCAAAAAATGAAGGGGCAAAACTTATATATTGTATATCTCAGGATTGGCTGGACCGATAAACTTCTTACTTGTAATGTAGGTTGGTATGAGTAAACATTAATTTTTTGACATTGCATTGTGGGGTGCATTAAAAAAATGAAGGGGCAAAATTTAAATATTGTATATCTCAGGAGTGGCTGGACCGATTAACTTCTTACTTGGTATATAGGTTGTTATGAGTAAACATTAAATGTTTACCATTGTGTAGCGTGGTGCATCCAAAAAATGAAGGGGCAAAACTTAAATATTATATATCTCAGGATTGGCTGGACCGATAAACTTCTTACTTGGTTTGTAGGATGGTATGACTAAACATCAAATGTTTACCATTGCGTGGTGTTGTGCATCCAAAAATGAAGGGGCAAAACTTAAATATTGTATATCTCAGGATTGGCTGGACCGATAAACTTCTTACTTGGTTTGTAGGTTGGTGTGATTAAACATTAAATGTTTACCATTGTGTTGCGGGGTGCATCCCAAAAATGAAGGGGCAAAACTTGAATATTGTATATCTCAGGATTGGCTGGACCGATAAACTTCTTACTTGGTTTGTAGGTTGGTATGATTAAACATTAAATGTTTACCATTGTGTGGTGGGGTGCATCCAAAAAATGAAGGGGAAAAACTTAAATATTGTATATATCAGGAGTGGTTGGACCGATTAACTTCTTACTTGGTGTGTAGGTTGGTATGAGTAAACAATAAAAGTTTACCATTGCGTGGCAGAATGCATTCAAAAAGTGAAGGGGCAAAATTTAAATATCGTATATTTCAGGATTTGCTGGACCGATTAACTTCTTACTTGGTATGTAGGTGTGTATGAGTAAACATTAATTGTTAACCATTGCGTGGCGGAATGCATTAAAAAAATGAAGGTGCAAAATTTAAATATTGTATATCTCAAGAGTGTCTGGACCGATTAACTTCTTATTTGGTATGTAGGCTTGTATGAGTAAACATTAATTGTTTACCATTGCGTGGCGTGGTGCATCCAAAAAAATTGATTGACAAAACTTAAATATCGTACATTTCAGAAGTGGTTGATCCAATTATCGTCAGACATGGTATGTCTGTACATATAGCTTCAATTAAAGGTAGCACCGTTTTGGTGCTACCTTCGATTTACTATTTTTATAGAATGGTGTATAAAAAAAATTCTCTAGGTTTTCAAGGAACACTAATAATTATTGGTTTAAGGACAGACTACCATAGATGTGTGTATATATATGTAAATTCTTAACAAAACCTTAGTTTTAACGATTAAGGTAATTTAGAGACTTCGAACTGGATTAAACCCATAGATAAATTTGGCATCGTTTTTGTGGTTCCTTTGATGTATTATTTTTTATTGAATTTTATATGATAAACTTTCTTTAGGTTTTTAAGCAACACTTTTAAGTTTTGGTTTAATGTGAAACTACTAGATATGTTTATGTATGTATAAATTCTTAACAAAACTTTAGTTTCACCATTAAAGTTGATTTGGAAAACTTCTAATTGAGCTTAACCCATTTATTAAATGTTGCTACTTAATGGTAGCACTGTTTTAGTGCTATCTTTGATGTAGTATTTTTATATGCAAAATTTTTCTTCGGGTTTTTTAAACAACGCGTTTAAGTATTGCTTTAAAGTCGAACGATCAAATATGTTTTTTATCTGCGTTAGTTTTAACCTTAAACGTGATTCGGAAACTTCTAATCGGGCTCAACCCATTTAAATGTTGCTACTTAAAGATATCACTACTTTGGTGCTACTTTTCATGTACTAAATTAATGTGTAAGATTTTGCAATAGGTTTTTAAACAAAATTTTTTAGTTTTAACCTTAAACTTTATTTTGAAACTTTTAATTGAACTTAACCCATTTAAATGTTACTACTTAAAGATAGCACCATTTTGGTGCTACCTTTGATGTTCTATTTCTATATGTAAAATTTTGCTATAGGTTTTTAAACAACACTTTTAAGTAATGTTTTAAGGCCAAACCAATAAATATATTTTTTATCTATGTGAATTCTTAACAAAACTTTTGTTACTAATTGAATGGTGATATAGGAATTTCTATTTTTAGCCAGATATTGGACTACCGTTTTGTTGCTACTTTTAATGTACTATTTTAATAGTGTCTTTTATGTGTAATTTTTAACCTAATTAGTTCTGTATTTAATTTTATTATAGTTTTGAACATTTGTCTTTTAGTCAAGCAAACGTCGTTTTGATGTTTAAAAAAAAAATCATTTGTAGCACATATATGTAAAGCTAATATTTTTAAGTTCAATCCACTAAATGAATATAAATTTTTCATTAATTTAAGATGTGTTAATAATCAGTTTAGATACATTATTCATAAAATTGTCAAAAAATTCAAATTTATCATATTACTGTGTATGTGCAGCACTTTCCCTTATTTTTGCACGCGCAGTTGCACTTCAGCATTTATAAAAGTTGTTTGTTGAGCGTGCCCCTTATTATTGACGAATCTTCACAAGAAATGTTCAAAATAAAACATAGAATTGTGTACGCGCAGATTTTTCACCACTCTTCATCGGGTATATAAGCAGCTCGGTTAACCACGTACTTCATTGTTTGGTGAACATTTGCCGAGTGAACAGCTTATTCACAATTTCGGTTTTCCGGATATTTAAATCTGTATGCTATTTTGTAATATTCAATTAATATTAAAAGTAAATAGAAAAATAAACAACTTCACTATGTCTGCACTGCAGTGTTACATGTTTGATAATAAGCCCGTAGCTGTATTATTTGATCGTGAAAACAATCCATGGTTTAAGGCTAATGATATATCAGAGATTCTAGAATACAAAAGACCGCGAAAAGCAATAAATGATCTAGTGAAGGAAAAATATAAAAAGTTGCGTAAGGATATAAATGGAACTAGTTCGGTTTTACCCTATAATTTTCAAGAAAGAACCGTATTCATAAATGAACCAGGTTTATATTCCTTAATTATATCGTCTAAGATGAAAATAGCTAAACGCTTTCAAGATTGGGTGTTTGAAGAAATCCTACCATCAATTCGCAAGTATGGAGAGTATAAAATTAAAAGAGAAAACCTTAAGTTGACTCACTCCTTACATAAAGTGTTGGCAAATAATCAAAAACTAATTGAAACGTTAATTGATAAAATGCCTAAGGTTGCTGTTATGCCTGATGATATGGACTTAAAACATATCTTTTGTGTACTGGAAAAAAACACATACTATGAAAAGTATGGAGTAATTGAGTACAAGTGTATTCGTACAGAAAGAAGACGATTTAAAAGAGCATTGAAGAAAGCTAAGAAAGATGGTTTTGTACCAAATTTTACAAGATATTCTGTACCAAACAGTATAAATATACTGAATAAAGCTAAGGAGGTTATGCGTGATTATGGTATGCATTATGAATCTTCTTTAAATAACATATTGACACCCCATAATTTTGTAAATATTGTTAAAATTGTTCTTAATGAATAAACTGTATGAATGTATGTGTGAATGTGAGACTTATCAGATTGAGAAGTTAAGGTATTTATTTTGGCTACTCCTTCGAAAAGTCTGGTTTGAGTGAATGTCACTGGCGCGGTTGACTAAAAGACCCGTAAACCATGTGTATGTGTGTGCATGTGTGGAAAACGACGTACAACCACCTCCTCGTGGTGTTTTCTGGGTAACGCTAAGAGGTGTACAACCAATATCTTGTAAACCACATGGATTTGTTATTTATTTTTTTTTTAATGTATTCATAGCTATTTATAGAAATAACTTTTATTTAAAAAAAATTTGTAACAAACCGTTTAAATTAAACAAATTTAAAGCATTTTAAATACATACAATTTATAAATGTTGTAGCAAAACATTTCATGCTTTACTAATAATAATTATAGATGAAATCGATGGAATGTATATATAATTGATATACAAAAATAAAAGTCTTGTGATTAATGAAGCTAGAAGAAGGAAATAAAGATAGCATCAAATAAGTGTTACTTTACAAAATAGTAAAACAAAAAATGCAATAAACTCTTAGATTATACACAATTTTAAGTTAGCATCCAATCAGTGTAAATAGATATAAAGGGAAAAGGCTTTCAACAAAAAATACAATAAACACTGGTATTAAGACCTATATTTAGGTAGCACCTAATTAGCTTCATATATGTAAAAGTGAAAAGGATTTTTATCTGTATACTACAATTAACCTGTTTATACTTTATAGTTATAGGTTAATATAGAAAATGTCAAACCTATTTGTTTTTGTTTACAAATAATGAAGAAAAAATCCAATAAACACTTGTGTTTAAGATACAAATGCTGGTGTCACCGAATCAGTGCTACCTTTAAATAGAGTAAAAGCCTTATATATGCAAAAAAAATGGAAAAAATATTTGCCTAAATATTATATTTAACATGTTTTTTTTTACTTCAAACTAACGTGTTAATAAACTGATTTTGAACCATAAAAAATATAATAATGAAGTTAAAACATACAATATATACTGGTTTTAAGACCTTTATTTAGGTAGTAATAAATCAGAGCTACCATTAAGTTAATAAAATCGCTACTTACATTTAACTTTAAAATTGATTTTATTTATTCAAACTTTAATTTTACCGATTTTTACCCTACAGATAATGATAAAACCACTAAATCTGAAACTTGTCCATAAATAATCCCATGACACTTTATAGATACAACTCATCCATCATATTCTCATTCATTTTGATTTTGATATAAGATAGTAAAAACTCAAAACTTACTACTTATTTTCAAGATAAAATAAAGGTAGCAACGAAAAAATCGGTGCTATCTTTAAATAGTTATAAGAATTGAAATATAGTATGGTTTTATTTAATTAAAATAATTTTGTTTACACATATCCGTACAAAACTAATTCTGAACATTAATGCTTTGAACCCTGACATATTGTCTTTACTTCATCGATATAGCTCAACCCTGTGATTATAAATCTTGTGAATTTTGAAATAAAATAGTAATAGGATAAAACACATTAACTTTTATATTTATAGCTACACTACATTTTTGCGCCACCTTTACATAAAATATGTATTAATTCAATTATGATACTGTTTTTATGTATTTTATACTAAATGTAGGCACAAATTAAAACAAATAATACATATAATGATGTGATATAGTCCTTATTCTATAAACACAGATTACTCTCTGATCGTACCCCCTTAGAAACACTTTATTAAAAAAAAAAAAAAAAAAAAAAAAAAAAAAAAAAAAAAAAAAAAAAAAAAACAAACTTGTGCTATTATAAAATAAAAAACTATTAATATTCACTTTTCTTTATTTGTTCTCTGATTTTACATATATGATAAGGAAAGCCAGAACTGCTATATTAAGTTATGATTTCAAGGATAAATAGAGCTACAACCAAATAAGTGAACCTGTGTACTGAAGAAACGAGAAACATATATTTATGAATAAACAATTTTACACTTACTTCATTAAACTAACTGTTGCCTGTTTACACTCCACAGATAAGACTCAAATCTTTAATTATAAATAATAACATTTTAAACATAATTATTTTAAAATCTTTTAACGCAATAAAATTTACTTCCATAATTAAATAAAATTGTGATATAATGTAGGAAAAAGCTACATATATATCCAATTACGAAACATTTTCATTCATTTAAACTAAATGTAACCCGTTGTTTACTCTATACAGAAGGGTAAAACCTTGAAATCCGAACTTTTGGATATGGAATCCTATAATATTTGGTCATTTTTTCATATACATTTTTAGTACTCCTGCTTTGAGCTTTGTGAATTAAAATCTCAGATATAACTGATGGCTTGATTTGGACTTTCAACTGATGTAAACTTCCATCCTGACCCTCCACCTTCATGCTCCGTCAGTTTTGTGAACAATCCTTTCACACATTCATTATTAATTTTATTTACATCAGGAGCAAAACATCAGAATAAGCTTTTTTGTTATAAAACCTCTCATTGATATTTCACCATCTGTGTTACTGCATCCAAAACTAAACCAATTTTACAAAATTTAATCACGATTCTTCTTTTAAGGTTTGTTCAATCAATAATTTTGTCCCCTGTTAAAAAAGTTTTACAAATCAAGCTGTACATCATTAATTTTGTGATAACCGTCGTCCTTGTAATGCTGTAGTCCGTAGCTGTATGGTTCCGTCTTTTTTCTTTTTCCGTGTCCATCTCCGTGTCTGTGTCCACATTTTTTATCTTGGTAGCTAGGTATGTCTTGTCTGACAACTAAAGTTTTTATTTGTAGTGAGGGCTGTTTCTCAATTTGATCGTATATTTCATTTTTACAGTAAAAAACTTGACTGATAAAGGGAGTTGTTAATTGAGTTTTGTTGAAGCTGCTTATAATTGTAAGCGAAACCTGCCATTTTCGAAAAAGATATTTACAGCGAAACGGGTTTTAGGTTGAAAGAGGTTGCTTTTGGTTTATTTTACTCTGATCCACAGAAAAACACAAGCTAAAAAAAGAAAAATAGAAAAAATTAAAAAGAAAACAAAAGAAAAAATTAAAAAACAAAGAAAAAAATAGAAAAACAATAGAAAAAAAGAAAAAATTGAAAAAAAGAAAAATAGAAAAATTTCTGGAAAGGTAAATTTTGCGCGGGTTTTAGGTTGAAAGAGGTTGCTTTTGGTTTATTTTACTCTGATCCAAAGAAAACACAAGCTAAAAAAATAGAAAAAATGGAAAAGAAAACAAAAGAAAAATTAAAACACAAAGAAAAAAATAGAAAAAATAATAGAAAAAAAAGAAAAAATTGAAAAAAACAAAAGAAAAATAGAAACAAATTCTGGAAAAGTAAATTTGCGCAAAATGTGTTTTCTTGTGTTTTGTGTTTTTTGTGTTTTCTTTGGATCAGAGTAAAATAAACCAAAAGCAACCTCTTTCAACCTAAAACCCGCGCAAAATTTACCTTTCCAGAATTTTTTTCTATTTTTCTTTTTTTCAATTTTTTTCTTTTTTTCTATTGTTTTTTCTATTTTTTTTCTTTGTTTTTTAATTTTTTTTTGTTTTCTTTTTCATTTTTTCTATTTTTCTTTTTTTAGCTTGTGTTTTCTGTGGATCAGAGTAAATAAACCAAAAGCAACCTCTTTCAACCTAAAAACCCGTTTCGCTGTAAAATATCTTTTTCGAAAATGCAGGTTTCGCTTACAATTATAAAGCAGCTTCAACAAAACTCAATTAACAACTCCCTTTATCAGTCAAGTTTTTTACTGTAAAAATGAAATATACGATCAAATTGAGAAACATCCCTCACTACAAATAAAAACTTTAGTTGTCAGCAAGACATACCTAGCTACCAAGATAAAAATGTGGACACAGACACGGAGATGGACACGGAAAAAGGAAAAAGACGGAACCATACAGCTACGGACTACAGCATTACAAGGACGACGGTTATCACAAAATTAATGATGTACAGCTTGATTTGGAAAACTTTTTAACAGGGGACAAAATTATTGATTGAACAAACCTTAAAAGAAGAATCGTGATTAAATTTTGTAAAATTGGTTTATTTTTGGATGCAGTAACACAGATGGTGAAATATCAATGAGAGGTTTTATAACAAAAAAGCTTATTCTGATGTTTGCTCCTGATGTAAATAAAATTAATAATGAATGTGTGAAAGGATTGTTCACAAAACTGACGGAGCATGAAGGTGGAGGGTCAGGATGGAAGTTTACATCAGTTGAAAGTCCAAATCAAGCCATCAGTTATATCTTGAGATTTTAATTCACAAAGCTCAAAGCAGGAGTACTAAAAATGTATATGAAAAAATGACCAAATATTAGGATTCCATATCCAAAAGTTCGGATTTCAAGGTTTTACCCTTCTGTATAGAGTAAACAACGGGTTACATTTAGTTTAAATGAATAAAAATGTTTCGTAATTGGATATATATGTAGCTTTTTCCTACATTATATCACAATTTTATTTAATTATGGAAGTAAATTTTATTGCGTTAAAAGATTTTAAAATAATTATGTTTAAAATGTTATTATTTATAATTAAAGATTTGAGTCTTATCTGTGGAGTGTAAACAGGCAACAGTTAGTTTAATGAAGTAAGTGTAAAATTGTTTATTCATAAATATATGTTTCTCGTTTCTTCAGTACACAGGTCACTTATTTGGTTGTAGCTCTATTTATCCTTGAAATCATAACTTAATATAGCAGTTCTGGCTTTCCTTATCATATATGTAAAATCAGAGAACAAATAAAGAAAAGTGAATATTAATAGTTTTTTATTTTATAATAGCACAAGTTTTTTTTTTTTTTTTTAATAAAGTGTTTCTAAGGGGGTACGATCAGAGAGTAATCTGTGTTTATAGAATAAGGACTATATCACATCATTATATGTATTATTTGTTTTAATTTGTGCCTACATTTAGTATAAATACATAAAAACAGTATCATAATTGAATTAATACATATTTTATGTAAAGGTGGCGCAAAAATGTAGTGTAGCTATAAATATAAAAGTTAATGTGTTTTATCCTATTACTATTTTATTTCAAAATTCACAAGATTTATAATCACAGGGTTGAGCTATATCGATGAAGTAAAGACAATATGTCAGGGTTCAAAGCATTAATGTTCAGAATTAGTTTTGTACGGATATGTGTAAACAAAATTATTTTAATTAAATAAAACCATACTATATTTCAATTCTTATAACTATTTAAAGATAGCACCGATTTTTTCGTTGCTACCTTTATTTTATCTTGAAAATAAGTAGTAAGTTTTGAGTTTTTACTATCTTATATCAAATCAAAATGAATGAGAATATGATGGATGAGTTGTATCTATAAAGTGTCATGGATTATTTATGGACAAGTTTCAGATTTAGTGGTTTTATCATTATCTGTAGGGTAAAAATCGGTAAAATTAAAGTTTGAATAAATAAAATCAATTTTAAAGTTAAATGTAAGTAGCGATTTTATAACTTAATGGTAGCTCTGATTTATTACTACCTAAATAAAGGTCTTAAAACCAGTATATATTGTATGTTTTAACTTCATTATTATATTTTTTATGGTTCAAAATCAGTTTATTAACACGTTAGTTTGAAGTAAAAAAAAATATGTTAAATATAATATTTAGGCAAATATTTTTTCCATTTTTTTGCATATATAAGGCTTTTACTCTATTTAAAGGTAGCACTGATGAGGTGACACCAGCATTTGTATCTTAAACACAAGTGTTTATTGGATTTTTTCTTCATTATTTGTAAACAAAAACAAATAGGTTTGACATTTTCTATATTAACCTATAACTATAAAGTATAAACAGGTTAATTGTAGTATACAGATAAAAATCCTTTTCACTTTTACATATATGAAGCTAATTAGGTGCTACCTAAATATAGGTCTTAATACCAGTGTTTATTGTATTTTTTGTTGAAAGCCTTTTCCCTTTATATCTATTTACACTGATTGGATGCTAACTTAAAATTGTGTATAATCTAAGAGTTTATTGCATTTTTTGTTTTACTATTTTGTAAAGTAACACTTATTTGATGCTATCTTTATTTCCTTCTTCTAGCTTCATTAATCACAAGACTTTTATTTTTGTATATCAATTATATATACATTCCATCGATTTCATCTATAATTATTATTAGTAAAGCATGAAATGTTTTGCTACAACATTTATAAATTGTATGTATTTAAAATGCTTTAAATTTGTTTAATTTAAACGGTTTGTTACAAATTTTTTTAAAATAAAAGTTATTTCTATAAATAGCTATGAATACATAAAAAAAAAAATAAATAACAAATCCATGTGGTTTACAAGATATTGGTTGTACACCTCTTAGCGTTACCCAGAAAACACCACGAGGAGGTGGTTGTACGTCGTTTTCCACACATGCACACACATACACATGGTTTACGGGTCTTTTAGTCAACCGCGCCAGTGACCTTCACTCAAACCAGACTTTTCGAAGGAGTAGCCAAAATAAATACCTTAACTTCTCAATCTGATAAGTCTCACATTCACACATACATTCATACAGTTTATTCATTAAGAACAATTTTAACAATATTTACAAAATTATGGGGTGTCAATATGTTATTTAAAGAAGATTCATAATGCATACCATAATCACGCATAACCTCCTTAGCTTTATTCAGTATATTTATACTGTTTGGTACAGAAGATCTTGTAAAACTTGGTACAAAACCATCTTTCTTAGCTTTCTTCAATGCTCTTTTAAATCGTCTTCTTTCTGTACGAATACACTTGTACTCAATTACTCCATACTTTTCATAGTATGTGTTTTTTTCCAGTACACAAAAGATATGTTTTAAGTCCATATCATCAGGCATAACAGCAACCTTAGGCATTTTATCAACTAACGTTTCAATTAGTTTTTGATTATTTGCCAACACTTTATGTAAGGAGTGAGTCAACTTAAGGTTTTCTCTTTTAATTTTATACTCTCCATACTTGCGAATTGATGGTAGGATTTCTTCAAACACCCAATCTTGAAAGCGTTTAGCTATTTTCATTTTAGACAATATAATATAGGAATATAAACCTGGTTCATTTATGAATACGGTTCTTTCTTGAAAATTATAGGGTAAAACCGAACTAGTTCCATTTATATCCTTACGCAACTTTTTATATTTTTCCTTCACTAGATCATTTATTGCTTTTCGCGGTCTTTTGTATTCTAGAATCTCTGATATATCATTAGCCTTAAACCATGGATTGTTTTTCACGATCAAATAATACAGCTACGGGCTTATTATCAAACATGTAACACTGCAGTGCAGACATAGTGAAGTTGTTTATTTTTCTATTTACTTTTAATATTAATTGAATATTACAAAATAGCATACAGATTTAAATATCTAGAAAACCGAAATTGTGAATAAGCTGTTCACTCGGCAAATGTTCACCAAACAATGAAGTACGTGGTTCACCGAGCTGCTTATATACCCAATGAAGAGTGGTGAAAAATCTGCGCGTACACAATTCTAGTGTTTTATTTTGAACATTTCTTGTGAAGATTCGTCAATAATAAGGGGCACGCTCAACAAACAACTTTTATAAATGCTGAAGCGCAACTGCGCGTGCAAAAATAAGGGAAAGTGCTGCACATACACAGTAATATGATAAATTTGAATTTTTTGACAATTTTATGAATAATGTATCTAAACTGATTATTAACACATCTTACATTAATGAAAAATTTATATTCATTTAGTGGATTGAACTTAAAAATATTAGCTTTACATATATGTGCTACAAATGATTTTTTTTAAACATCAAAACGACGTTTGCTTGACTAAATGACAAATGTTCAAAACTATAATAAAATTAAATACAGAACTAATTAGGTTAAAAATTACACATAAAAGACACTATTAAAATAGTACATTAAAAGTAGCAACAAAACGGTAGTCCAATATCTGGCTAAAAATAGAAATTCCTATATCACCATTCAGTTAGTAACAAAAGTTTTGTTAAGAATTCACATAGATAAAAAATATATTTATTGGTTTGGCCTTAAAACATTACTTAAAAGTGTTGTTTAAAAACCTATAGCAAAATTTTACATATAGAAATAGAACATCAAAGCTAGCACCAAAATGGTGCTATCTTTAAGTAGTAACATTTAAATGGGTTAAGTTCAATTAAAAGTTTCAAAATAAAGTTTAAGGTTAAAACTAAAAATTTTTGTTTAAAAACCTATTGCAAAATCTTACACATTAATTTAGTACATGAAAAATATATTTTTTGGATGCACCCCCGCCACGCAATGGTAAAAATTTAATGTTTACTCATAACAACCTATATACCAAGTAAGAAGTTAATCGGTCCAGCCACTCCTGAGATATACAATATTTAAGTTTTGCCCCTTCATTTTTTGGATGCACCCCGCCACGCAATGGTAAACATTTAATGTTTACTCATACCAACCTACATACCAAGTAAGAAGTTTATCGGTCAAGCCACTCCTGAGATATACAATATTTAAGTTTTGCCCCTTCATTTTTTGGGTACACCCCGCCACGCAATTATTAACATTTAATGTTTACTCATACCAACCTACATACGAAGTATGAAGTTAATCGGTCCAGCCACTCCTGAGATATACAATATTTAAGTTTTGCCCCTTCATTTTTTTAATGCACCCCACAATGCAATGTCAAAAATTAATGTTTACTCATACCAACCTACATACCAAGTAAGAAGTTTATCGGTCCAGCCAATCCTGAGA
Organism: Neoaliturus tenellus; assembly: GCA_030545055.2. Lineage (NCBI taxonomy): Eukaryota > Metazoa > Arthropoda > Insecta > Hemiptera > Cicadellidae > Neoaliturus > Neoaliturus tenellus. The sequence continues at coordinate 228,925,696 of CM061531.1, forward strand.
TATACAATATATAAGTTTTGCCCCTTCATTTTTTGGATGCACCCCGCCACGCAATGGTAAACATTTAATGTTTACTCATACCAACCTACATACCAAGTAAGAAGTTAATCGGTCCAGCCACTCCTGAGATATACAATATTTAAGTTTTGGACCTTCATTTTTTGGATGCACCCCACCACGCAATGGTAAACAATTAATGTTTATTCATACACACCTACATACCAAGTAAGAAGTTTATCGGTCCAGCCAATCCTGAGATACACAATATTTAAGTTTTGCACCTTCATTTTTTGGATGCACCCCGCCACGCAATGGTAAACATTTAATGTTTACTCATACCAACCTACATACCAAGTAAGAAGTTAATCGGTCCAGCGACTCCTGAGATATACAATATTTAAGTTTTGCCCCTTCATTTTGGATGCACCCCACCACGCAATGATAAACATTTAATGTTTACTTATACCAACCGATATACCAAGTAATAAGTTAATCGGTCTAGCCACTTTTGAGATATAAAATATTTAGGTTTTGCCCCTTCATTTTTTGGATGCACCCTGCCACGCAATGGTAAACAATTAATGTTTACTCATACACACCTACATACCAAGTAAGAAGTTAATCGGTCCAGCCAATCCTGAGATACAGAATATTTAAGTTTTGCCCCTTCATTTTTTGGATTTACCCCGCCACGCAATGGTAAACATTTAATGTTTAATAATACCAACCTACATACCAAGTAAGAAGTTAATCGGTCCAGCCACTCCTGAGATATACAATATTTAAGTTTTGCCCCTTCATTTTTTGGATGCACCCTGCCGCGCAATGGTAAACATTTATTGTTTACTCATACCAACCTATATACCAAGTAAGAAGTTAATCGGTCCAGCCACTCCTGAGATATACAACATTTAAGTTTTGCCCCTTCATTTTTTGGATGCACCCCGCCACGCAATTATTAACATTTAATATTTACTCATACCAACCTACATACCAAGTAAATCGGTCCAGCCACTCCTGAGATATACAATATTTAAGTTTTGCCCCTTCATTTTTTTAATGCACCCCACAATGCAATGTCAAAAAATTAATGTTTACTCATACCAACCTACATACCAAGTAAGAAGTTTATCGGTCCAGCCAATCCTGAGATATACAATATATAAGTTTTGCCCCTTCATTTTTTGGATGCACCCCGCCACGCAATGGTAAACATTTAATGTTTACTCATACCAACCTACATACCAAGTAAGAAGTTTATCGGTCCAGCCACTCCTGAGATATACAATATTTAACTTTTGCCCCTTCATTTTTTAGGTACACCCCGCCACGCAATTATTAACATTTAATGTTTACTCATACCACCCTATATACCAAGTAATAAGTTAATCGGTCTAGCCACTTTTGAGATATAAAATATTTAGGTTTTGCCCCTTCATTTTTTAGATGCACCCTGCCACGCAATGGTAAACAATTAATGTTTACTCATACACACCTACATACCAAGTAAGAAGTTTATCGGTCCAGCCAATCCTGAGATACAGAATATTTAAGTTTCGCCCCTTCATTTTTTGGATGCACCCCGCCACGCAATGGTAAACATTTAATGTTTACTAATACCAACCTACATACCAAGTAAGAATTTAATCGGTCCAGCCACTCCTGAGATATACAATATTTAAGTTTTGCCCCTTCATTTTTTGGATGCACCCTGCCGCGCAATGGTAAACATTTATTGTTTACTCATACCAACCTATATACCAAGTAAGAAGTTAATTGATCCAGCCACTCCTGAGATATACAACATTTAAGTTTTGCCCCTTCATTTTTTGGATGCATCCCGCCACGCAATTATTAACATTTAATGTTCACTCATACACACCTACATACCAAGTAAGAAGTTAATCGGTCCAGCCAATCCTGAGATATACAATATTTAAATTTTGCCCCTTCATTTTTTGGATGCACCCCGCCACGCAATTATAAACATTTAATGTTTACTCATACCAACCTACATACTAAGTAAGAAGTTAATCGGTTTAGCCACTCCTGAGATATACAATATTTAAGTTTTGCCCCTTCATTTTTTTTATGCACTCCGCCACGCAATGGTAAACAATTAATGTTTACTCATAAGAACCTATATACCAAGTAAGAAGTTAATCGGTCCAAACACTCCTGAAATATACAATATTTAAGTTTTGCCCCTTCATTTTTGGGTACACCCCGCCACGCAATTATTAACATTTAATGTTTACTCATACACACCTACATACCAAGTAAGAAGTTTATCGGTCCAGCCAATCCTGAGATACAGAATATTTAAGTTTTGCCCCTTCATTTTTTGGATTTACCCCGCCACGCAATTATTAACATTTAATGTTTACTCATACACACCTACATACCAAGTAAGAAGTTTATCGGTCCAGCCAATCCTGAGATACACAATATTTAAGTTTTGCACCTTCTTTTTTTGGATGCACCCCGCCACGCAATGGTAAACATTTAATGTTTACTCATAAAAACCTACATACCAAATAAGAAGTTAATCGGTCCAGCGACTCCTGAGATATACAATATTTAAGTTTTGCCCTTTCATTTTTTGGATGCACCCCACCACGCAATGATAAACATTTAATGTTTACTTATACCAATCGGTCTAGCCACTTTTGAGATATAAAATATTTAGGTTTTGCCCCTTCATTTTTTGGATGCACCCTGCCACGCAATGGTAAACAATTAATGTTTACTCATACACACCTACATACCAAGTAAGAAGTTTATCGGTCCAGCCAATCCTGAGATACAGAATATTTAATTTTTCCCCCTTCATTTTTTGGATTTACCCCGCCACGCAATGGTAAACATTTAATGTTTAATAATACCAACCTACATACCAAGTAAGAAGTTAATCGGTCCAGCCACTCCTGAGATATACAATATTTAAGTTTTGCCCCTTCATTTTTTGGATGCACCCTGCCGCGCAATGGTAAACATTTATTGTTTACTCATACCAACCTATATACCAAGTAAGAAGTTAATCGGTCCAGCCACTCCTGAGATATACAACATTTAAGTTTTGCCCCTTCATTTTTTGGATGCACCCCGCCACGCAATTATTAACATTTAATATTTACTCATACCAACCTACATACCAAGTAAGAAGTTAATCGGTCCAGCCACTCCTGAGATATACAATATTTAAGTTTTGCCCCTTCATTTTTTTAATGCACCCCACAATGCAATGTCAAAAAATTAATGTTTACTCATACCAACCTACATACCAAGTAAGAAGTTTATCGGTCCAGCCAATCCTGAGATATACAATATATAAGTTTTGCCCCTTCATTTTTTGGATGCACCCCGCCACGCAATGGTAAACATTTAATGTTTACTCATACCAACCTACATACCAAGTAAGAAGTTAATCGGTCCAGCCACTCCTGAGATATACAATATTTAACTTTTGCCCCTTCATTTTTTGGGTACACCCCGCCACGCAATTATTAACATTTAATGTTTACTCATACCAACCTATATACCAAGTAATAAGTTAATCGGTCTAGCCACTTTTGAGATATAAAATATTTAGGTTTTGCCCCTTCATTTTTTGGATGCACCCTGCCACGCAATGGTAAACAATTAATGTTTACTCATACACACCTACATACCAAGTAAGAAGTTTATCGGTCCAGCCAATCCTGAGATACAGAATATTTAAGTTTTGCCCCTTCATTTTTTGGATGCACCCCGCCACGCAATGGTAAACATTTAATGTTTACTAATACCAACCTACATACCAAGTAAGAAGTTAATCGGTCCAGCCACTCCTGAGATATACAATATTTAAGTTTTGCCCCTTCATTTTTTGGATGCACCCTGCCGCGCAATGGTAAACATTTATTGTTTACTCATACCAACCTATATACCAAGTAAGAAGTTAATTGGTCCAGCCACTCCTGAGATATACAACATTTAAGTTTTGCCCCTTCATTTTTTGGATGCACCCCGCCACGCAATTATTAACATTTAATGTTCACTCATACACACCTACATACCAAGTAAGAAGTTAATCGGTCCAGCCACTCCTGAGATATACAATATTTAAGTTTTGCCCCTTCATTTTTTTAATGCACCCCACAATGCAATGTCAAAAAATTAATGTTTACTCATACCAACCTACATACCAAGTAAGAAGTTTATCGGTCCAGCCAATCCTGAGATATACAATATATAAGTTTTGCCCCTTCATTTTTTGGATGCACCCCGCCACGCAATGGTAAACATTTAATGTTTACTCATACCAACCTACATACCAAGTAAGAAGTTAATCGGTCCAGCCACTCCTGAGATATACAATATTTAACTTTTGCCCCTTCATTTTTTGGGTACACCCCGCCACGCAATTATTAACATTTAATGTTTACTCATACCAACCTATATACCAAGTAATAAGTTAATCGGTCTAGCCACTTTTGAGATATAAAATATTTAGGTTTTGCCCCTTCATTTTTTGGATGCACCCTGCCACGCAATGGTAAACAATTAATGTTTACTCATACACACCTACATACCAAGTAAGAAGTTTATCGGTCCAGCCAATCCTGAGATACAGAATATTTAAGTTTTGCCCCTTCATTTTTTGGATGCACCCCGCCACGCAATGGTAAACATTTATTGTTTACTCATACCAACCTATATACCAAGTAAGAAGTTAATTGGTCCAGCCACTCCTGAGATATACAACATTTAAGTTTTGCCCCTTCATTTTTTGGATGCACCCCGCCACGCAATTATTAACATTTAATGTTCACTCATACACACCTACATACCAAGTAAGAAGTTAATCGGTCCAGCCAATCCTGAGATATACAATATTTAAATTTTGCCCCTTCATTTTTTGGATGCACCCCGCCACGCAATTATAAACATTTAATGTTTACTCATACCAACCTACATACCAAGTAAGAAGTTAATCGGTTTAGCCACTCCTGAGATATACAATATTTAAGTTTTGCCCCTTCATTTTTTTTATGCACTCCGCCACGCAATGGTAAACAATTAATGTTTACTCATAAACACCTACATACCAAGTAAGAAGTTAATCGGTCCAAACACTCCTGAAATATACAATATTTAAGTTTTGCCCCTTCATTTTTTGAATGCACCCCACCACGCAATAGGAAAAAAATTAATGTTTAACTATACCAACCTACATATCAAGTAAGAAGTTAATCTATAGTGCCATTTAAAAGATATAAAATAAAACTGTTTTGCGCCTTCATTTTTTGGATACCTCGAGCCATTCATTTGTAGACACCAAATAAGTGTACACACATACTTATAATTACAAATGCCTATTGACTTAAAGGTAAAGTCCTACGCTAGAGATAGGCAATAATAATGTTAATTTTAGGTTTTTTTATTTTTGGACAGTTTGACCTTAGATCTGGAAAGTTATTTTTAGCATTTTATTACATGTTAACATTACATGTATACAAATACCAAGTTTGAAGTAAATACATATTGCCATTCAAAAGATATAAAATAAAACTTTTTTGCGCCTTCATTTTTTGGATACCTTTTGTCATGCATTTGTAGCCAGCAAGTAAATGTACACACATACCAAGCATGAAGTTAATACATAGAGCCGTTCCTAAGATATGGAATTTCAAAGTTTTGCCCCTTCATTGCCCCTTCATTTTTTAGATGCAACCCGCAACATTTTTGTTAATTTTTTAATTATGGGTACCCACCCCCTGGGGGTACCTCTACTACGTAGTAGGTAGTTTTTTGGGGTCCCCGGACCCCTAGGACGCACCGTATTCGAGATATTAGCGATTTTTATGTTTTTAAGCTGAAGTTTCCATGTTATTCACTTTATATAGTACTGTATGCGTCGTATATAGTATGATAACGTTGTTAGTTGCTTAACAGCTTCTAGCCATTGATTTTATGTGCTGTATAGCCAACATTTTTGGGTTTTATTCACTTTTTATAGTAAAGCCTTGGACACATTTCATATAGTATAACTAGATTAGAAATATTTAACATTATAGTCATTGATGTATATTAAATAGTAAAGTAGCATTTTCATTTTATACAGTGTAACCGTTGATTATATACATTTTACATTATAGCCATTGATGCAGAGAACTAGTCACAGGTACATTGCATATAGTATAAGGGTTGATCATGTTTATTTAACATTATATTCATTGATATTTTGTATAGTATAGCGGCGAATGCATTTCATATAGTATAAGCATTGATCGCGTATATTTAACGTAAAGTCATCAATGCATAATATATAGTATAGCCTTGGGCACATTTCATATAGTATAACTAGATTTAACATTATAGTCATTGGTGTATATTAAACAATATTGTAGAGTTTTCATTTTATATAGTGTAACCGTTGATTATGTACATTTGACGTTATAGCCATTGACGGTGAGAACTAGCCACAGGTACATTTCATATAGTATAACTGTTGATTAGTGAATGACATAAGTTGGTTGATTTTATATAGTGTATTGCAGCCATCTTTGGGTTTTATTCACTTTTTATAGTATAGCCCCAGCATTTCATATATTCTTGTTCCGGGCGATCCAGGTGTTCTTGTTTTATAGTGAATGACGTAAGTTGGTTGATTTTATGTACTGTATTGCCTACATTTTTGGGTTTTATTCACTTTTTATAGTATATACCCCAGCATTTCATTAGTTCTTGTTTTATAGTGAATGACATAAGTTGGTAAGACTGCGAAAAAATTTGGGAAATTGCAGGGAATTTTGGGGAATTTCAGGGTAATTTGGGTAATTCGTGGGGATATTTTGGGGTAAACTATGTGCAGCCATAACACGTGCTGCGATCTGTTGGAGAAATAGTGAACTAGCTGCAGCCCTAGTACATGCTGAACTCTGTTGGAGGAATTGTGAACTTGCCGCAGTCGTAGTACGTGCTGCACTCTTGTGGACAAGAAGCGAACCACAGGCACAATATTATCAGACACATTTACACTACTCTACTTCAAGTACCTCTGTGGCTTAGGGGTAACGCACTGGCCTCACACGCCAGCGGGCCGGGTTCGATTCCTACCCTCGCCTGTGATAAATTTTGTTCTTAAACTCTAACCCCTCCAACCTTCCCCGTCACCTTCCCCTAGCCAGCTGCGTCTGGTTAATGTATGGGGCCAATTAGCGAGGACCTCCACTTCCTCATTTAATAACTCTCGACCTTGCCGCTCCCTCGTTGCGTGACTCGCCTAACCGACCGGAAGCTGTGTGCCCCGGCACGTGGCTTCCGGGGCAGCTGACCTGTCCCAGAAGTGACCAAATCTAACTACTTTTAATATTCGAGTTTTTATTGTTTTTTGACTGTGGAAAATAAACTTAATCTACTAAATATCAATAGAAAAAGATTTAAAAGAATTTTTAATTAAATTAATTTTAAATAAATAAATTAAATTAATTAACTTAATCGTCGACAGAAACTTTTTTAAATGATAAATGAACATGGTTATTTCATCCATCTTTACTAAAACTGGCAAAAACCTAAACTTTTAAAGTTATTTATAAATTTTATAAATCTAAAAAAAATCATATTATTAAACGTATTATACTATATTATTATTATCACAAATATCACAAAAAAATCAAATTATTTGTACTGTCCTATTATTTGTCCTATATTGGCAAATATTAGTTTTAATCAATTAATTAACTAAAGAATTATAGTAAATGTTATTGATTTTGTTTTGTTGTTTAGTAATATAGTGATTGTCGATGAATATTTAATGATATTAGAAGTTAATACCTCGTAATTTCATAAATGTTCGTTCACTATTATTTTCATTATTTTACATTTCGCAGCAAAAACTCTCCGAAGTAGTCCTTATGTTGTACTTTCTTACATGTAAATAAAAAATAAAACAAAAAATATTTTACAAAAAACATGACCATATTTATACTCTCTCAATTTTATATATATGTTCCTTTACATATATCATAACATTTTATTTGTACTAATAATAATTACTATACACATGTATCGGTCTTCACAGTATTATATTTAATTAGGAATCAGCTAGTTTCTTTATAAGTGTACCAATAATTCACTATTTCAGGATAGTTTTTATCACAAACAATGGTAAAAAAATAATTATTGCTATTTTAAATAAACAAAAGTTGCTAACTATTTAACTCAATAGCGTGAAAAAGTAGAAAGAAAACCTTAACTAAACCCCCAATTACTCAGCAAATCAATTACTTTGGAAAGCCTCTAGGTGCAAATTGTTTCTGATGCTTGAAACATCGTATTTTCTTTTCAGCTGTGATAAATATTATGATAATTTTCTTGTAATAATATTACACCAATACATCATTAACTTAGGAGAAAGGAAACATGTTTCTCCTAGTTGAACTAAAAATGCAGTACATAACAAAAATTGAAGTGATATTTTAATTTTAAATAATTTTTTTAAGTAAAAAGGTTTGTGCGCACAGCCACCACTTTACAACTCATGAACGTTTTATTTATCCCCTATAAGAAACAAAATAGTTCAATCTAATGCTCTGTTTTCTATCGCAGCTAGTTACGTATTTCCAAATGTGTGTGAATTTTACAATTTTTTACTAGCATGACATGTGTTACTTTTTTGCAATCATAAATAAAAATCAAACGTCTACAACACTCAAAAATATTTTTACACTTATTCTGCAAAGAATACAGACGGTAAATATATGAAAATAAGGAATATGACAATCGATTTTAAACATACACACCCATCATCATCAGGCCCAAAGATAGAACTACAGAACCAACATGGCGGACAATAATAAAAGAGAAAATATGGAGTCATAGTTACATGAATTCCTCCACTGCTATTGGTCAAAATTGTACAAATAGAAAATAAAAGTTTACAGAAAAAAAACAAGAATAAAATTTAATGCATTTGAGATATCTGTAAAATATTTTCAGAGTGCCTAATTGAAACTTTAACACAATATTGGAGGTCAAAATTAAAAGTCAAACTTGCCCATTCTTTGCTCATTCTTTCCCAAGCTGCAATATGGTTGCTCACAGAACGTTTGGTTGAATTAAAAACATTGAATAAAAGGAATTGCGGAAACATGAATTTAAAACACTATTCCTAACCCCCTTCTCCAATTAATACCTACTTCAACACTTGAATACTTAAACAAAAGACTTTTTACTTTACAAAATTTCTTATTACCAAATTGTATTACACAATTAAATGATGATAAGTTCCGTTAACCATCTCAATGGTACAAAAATTAAGGTGGAAGGAAAACCTTAAATCCCGGCAACAGGCATGAAGACCTTTTAACAGTCTCAAGGCGCAAATGGTTTCTGATTACCGTTGCGACCTTCATCTTTTTAACATTATTTCTTTGTTGATTATTAATACTTCATGTTAATTAGATATGTATATATATATATATATATATATATATATTAAATGATGATCTGTACCGTTGGAAGTAAATAAATAAATAAAAAAACAATTGTTTTGTGCCCCCCATGGCTTTTAGTTAAACAAAGCTACCGATCTACATATGTGTCTTTAATGGGACAAGCTATTTTATAATAATACATTACTGTCTAAAAAAATATATCATATTTCTTGTCAATGTCTTGTTCATCGTAAACTTCCTCTCGTGTGTCCTATCTCTGCATGGTCGTAATCATTAATTCCTAGATTATTATGTTTCAAAGATCGATTTTCAAAGAATTGCTCTTTGGTGACACAGACAGCGGCATATGCGTTGTGGTCCCCTTACACAAATTTTGTGTTAGGGACAGACTGGAAGCCCTGCATAGACGCTTCATCAGCCTAGTTGGTATCTGGTAAAGATAAGGATACGTCTACTCGGAAACCGCACGAAATAAGGCCCCTAAATGTTCCATTCCTTGCAGTGAAATGCGATGTGGCAGACGTCCTCTGGAAACTCGTCGATGGTCAAGTGCATTGTGTTTAGGTTTTGGCTGAAGTCAATTTCAAGGCCCCATCCAACTGGTGATCACGTAAGCTGATATGTTGCAGACATCACTAAACCAACAGAACTGTGGCGAGGGTCACTTGACTTTTAATTCGCGTAGCTGCCGACTGTACCTTGTTAAACGACAGTCTCCAACAAGTTCGGTGATTTGCTCTTTCACTCCTTCTAGTTTAGTTCAGTTGTTCTCCATCATCAGATCTCAGGTTTTTTTTCACCTTCGTGTAGAAGCATACATTAAAATTATAAAAAGTTAAATGTTAAAATTAAAAATGTTATTGCTATTTTAAACCTTTATTGCTGATTACAACCGGTGTTACATATTGTTAAGATTTTTATATTTATTTATTTCCAAGAGATAGGCAGGTCATTTTTTTCCTTACTTTGCCCCGTCCAAATAAACTATTGATATGTGCTTGTATAGTATTAGACAAAACATGGGGGTGAGCAGCATCTTTTCTTTTTTTTTTTTTTTTTTTTTTTGAGGGAGAGGCGGAAAAATGCATTACGCACACAGGTGGCCAGCCTGTAGTGTGGGGCTCCCCTAAAAACGGATTTACCCACTAAAAAACCTCCCACTAAAGGGGGTGAGCAGCATCTGCAATGTAGGAGAATGGCACTGATAAGATTCCCTGTTAGAACGCGGATTCAAACTCACGACATCGCTGTCATGATTCCGAAGTCCGAAGGGCTAACCACTACGCCATTGACTCACCCAAAATATTATTTATTGCTACATTCATTTATTACTGTTTACTCCTTATTAATTTTAGCCTGGTATAAATTTGCGCGAAAGCTCATTTTTTATTAACGAATTCGTAAACTTGCATTAGTACTAACTTGTATTAGCTATATTTGTTTATTATGTTGTTATATTGTATGCACTGTTATATTAGACTTTGTAAATTGTATGCTGTCATTCATAAATAAATAAACTGATAAATTGAGCTATTTTAGTGACAACCAGGCTATCCTCAATCATGCTGACTAGCTGGTGCACGCTGTCTCACAGGACTTCCGTAATTGATAGTCATTATATGAGAATACATCAATAGGCATGATGTGGTATGAGTGCCCTATTATATGGTTCCAAAATACGACTCAATTTTATCCTGACACGTGCCCTCGTAAGCCAAGTTTTTTTAGTCCACCACTTCTTTTTGTGACAAGATTTCTCTTCTGCGAGTGGCAGTTGTCATTGAAGCAGCTGGTCATCGCTTCCTGTAAAATCAGAAGCAATTTGATCAATGTCATAAAATCAGCCAATACTCTCGCCTGCGGATTCTAATTGGAACTGAAGGTCTGACTTGTAAAGTGACCAATCTGTTCTATGGTTCTGATAGGGGACGACATTCTTGCCTTGTACGTTAAAGCAGATGATCAGATAAACATGCTTATTTACTTGCCTGCCAATTATTATTGACGAAGATAGCTCTGAACTTGCCGTTATGTTGTCCTTTCACCGATTCTGTGTAACTAGCGTTGGATGATTACCCTCATTAGTAAAATAAATTTTTTGACATTAAGTAATTGAAGAAAAGCCTTGGATTTTGATCCGTATTTCCCCATCCCATCACTGTGTAAGATTAAATATACTGCCGTTTTAAATAAAAGAAACATTTTTGTTAAATGTTTATGATGGTGTTAATTTTTTTAACTATAATTTTATAATATTCTGTCATGAACAATGTTTGCCATATTAATCTTAGTTCCCACAGCAAAATATAACAAATTTTAATTCAAGTACTTTATAAAATGTAAGTTCTCAGTGTAAGTCTAGCAGTCTACTAGAGCAAGAGAGGTCGGGGACAAAGGCACGTTTAGGGCGACTTCAAACGAGATTAAATTACCTCATAACACATTCATGCTAGGACCACACAGTTCGTGTCTATTGCAATGGCGGCCACTTTGTGGTGCTAGTGTGGCTATTCCGCAAACTAAAATGAAACACAAAAATACAAAACCACAGTTACTGTATTATTTTATTTATGGAAACATTTAAGTAGTTATTAGTGTTAGAATTTAATTGATTTCTAATCAAATATAACAATAAATAAGTAAATATAAAATTAATTAAGTGCTATTTTGATGTAGGCCTGTAAACCAATAGAATAAATACTAAGAGGCGATTTATTTTAATACTAATCTATTCAGTAAGATAAAGCTGTTGATAATTCGACGATGAAGAAAAATGATGTGACTAAGTTCAATTTACCTTTTGTGGTTGATAGTTGCATATTTAAAAATAACTTTTATACTTAAATGCTCGAGTATAATGAATCTGGTTCACGCCCAACGTTTCCTACTTAAAAAAAACCTAAGATTAACATTAAGGTGGTGGTTAGCAAAGTTACTAGAGCAAATTTTGTTACATGACAGAGCTGTCAAGTCAGGCTTTCAATGAAGTCATAGCCAGATCCTTAAGACTGATTTATATAAAAACTTAATTTAAGACTGATGAGTGGCATGTAGACAGTAGGTTGAGACAGTTGCTTACATATGAACACCAGTTTTCTCCCGTAGATTTAGTTTAAAAGGGCTTACTCTTGAAGCATATTTCTGAAAAATGATATTTGAATAAAATAAACTAACAATAAGCTTTCATCTTTTCTTCATAATTATATTTTTCAACCACTGTAAATTAACTGTTTTGAAACTAACACATCGCAGCCATGATTCCAAAGTCCATGGCAGTAACCACTTACAAAACTATGAATCCCTCAAAATAATCATTGATATGGTATTTAAATCCAACTAATATAATAGATGTGAATGTCCTGTTGTTTGTTAGATTTTCACGCGAAAATTACTTAACCAATCATTACGAATCTACACATATTTTTGGAGGTACCAGAAGTAACATAGGATACTTTTTAATTTAAAATATTTATTTTTACGAAACATTTAAATTTTTCTAAATATGATAATCGATTTGATCTTTTTTTATTGATTGCTAAGAAACAAATTCAATGAAAATTTCCAATATGGCTAAAATGCGAGCGAAGCTGCGGGTAAAAGCACTAGTTTTTTAAGCAGGGTAGTACTTTATAAAGTCATACAATATTTTCTAAAAAAAAGGGTTAATCTACAAATTTATTCATAGGTATCATCAAACGTTCACTTATATTTTATCATTTCTGAAAATATAATGTCCGTAGAAAACCTTAACAGTTTGACATAGGGTCTCCCAGCCAAGGGGACACTCTAGGGCGACATCAAAAGAGATTAAATCGCCGTTTTATATATTCATGGAGAGTCACTTAGAGCGTGTTCATTTCAGCAGGGGTCGAGCAGCTCTTTGTAATGGCAGTTAGTGGTACTTTACTAGTTACTTCGTCATTGCTCCCTTTAAATTGGAAAAAATATCCGGATGATATTTTAAACTTCCTCTTAAATAAATTCAATTATATATTTTTAAGTGACATGATTATTTTTACAGTGCACTAATACGATACTAATCGTACAGTATGCGATTTCAGAGATGATTCATTTATATCAGACGTTTTGAGCGATGTTTGATTTAATATTATATTTCGTTAGATAGAACCTAACAAAACATGTTGACTTTTATATATTTAAAGGTTGCAGTCTGAAAATATTTATAACTATATTTTACGTTTCTTACTATTGTAGCCATTTTTATAATTTTTACGGTGAACACGAGGATTTGTTTTTTCTTTTTGTTTTTTTCATATTATACCGTTCGTATAGCATTTCAGGAAGTTTATTGCTCCATTTTGTATAAGGTAGGAATTGCAAAGTAATTATCAGCTAACCAGAAACCGCTTTATACTACTAAATTAATGAAAAATGCTTTTTTGAAGTATTGAATATTATTGAATTGCCAAATACACTAGAGAAACTCTTGGACTAAAAAATCTGAATAAAATGTGTTTTTTTATATGTATTCATTTTACTGCATTTAAATCTGTATTTTCATACTCATACAGAGTTATTAAGTTGCAATTAAATAGGTTTAGTGTAATTTTGCATATACAATTTTATACATGATTCATATTATAAAATAATATATAGGTATTATTTTTAATTAACTTTAAAAACTAATAAAAATATAAAAGAAAATCATTTTTGGAAATGGAGAAAGGTTTAAACTGTATTGCTGCATATAAGGCCTTCATAATTTCATTTTAGTTTGGTTTCAGGGGCTGCAATAATTTGGTTGAACTGTGGAATGGAATTGTACTCCTCTCTAACAGTTACGGGGGTCTCATTACTGCTGTACTTGAAAACTGATTCGCCTTCAATTTGCAAATTCAAAGTTTACATTCTATTTCTTTTAGAGGTATATGAATTCCAGTCATTTAATAAACATGTTTTCAATTGAGTATATAAATCAAGATTTTGTATAACAAGGAATGTCAGTTGTCACCTCTACAACAAATTAGCTTATTATCACTGTAATAGAAACGCCTTTAACAATTTTGTCACAATGAAAAAAAGTGTTTTATTTTAAAAAAATACATTTTTCTTTTCAGTTTTCTTTTTTCAAGGGTTTTACAAAGATTATTTACAAAAATATACATAGTCATTGTAAGTTAATAGAAGATTATTAACAAATAAATAACTTAATATCCAATAAAAAAATTATAGAAAATTGATTGTTATAGTAATTTGGTTTTTTTATTGTGAATTGATAAATGAGAAATAGAATATTAATTATAATTACATTGTACGATTATTTTAGTTACAATGTAATAAATAATCCCTCTGCAGTAAATAACAATTTCTAATTATAATGGGGAAACTAGTTTAAGGAAAACATTTCCTTTTCGATATTTTATTTTTGAATTTTTTTATTACATAGTCGTAAGAAATAGAATGTTACCCACAAACCTATATAAATTTCTCTTTTGAACACTGATTAGGACATAAAAAATACAAAAGAATTCCTTATGTAATGTGTTGCAAACATAGAACAATAACATCACCCCCCGAGGACACTTCCCGGGTTTTGTTTCTTTTCTTTTTCTCTCTCTCCATGCTTTCCAAACACTAGAACAGTAAAAATACTAAAAAACCTACGCGTATTTATCCGTCAGTTAATTTTTATCCTTTTTATTCTACATATTTATAATTTGAATAAAAAATAAATATTTATTTATAACTGACAAACACATGGCTTCTAAGGATCTATGAAATACAAATAAACTTAGGCCTACATATTGCTATTAAAAATAAAAATCAATTAAAATTAACCTAATTTAATTTGAATTAAGTCAAATAAAGAGTAGTAATGTCGTGCCAAATGAAAGCAATTCAATTTACATTTATTTCAAATAAACTCAAGTGATAGCTTATGATGTTATAAAGGCTTACGCTTTTAAACAAAATATACATGAAACTAATTAATGTATTGGATAGCTTTTCAGTTAAGGGTAGTGTTCTTAAATCTTAAAACAATATCTGAAACGCAGATTACCGGTTACTAAAGGTATTTTCCTTTAATTAAATATTTTTTTCTATTTAGAATACGTTGGAATCAATATATTAAGGAACAATAAAAACAGAATTAGTCATTCATACTACGAATTTAATGTTGTATTTTTTACTGACATTTCCTCAAATGGAAATTTCTTTGGCTGATGGAACCAACCAGCTGATTAGAATAAGAATTGATAGGTCGTGTCAATAGGCTGTAGTGCAACATCAACATCGTGAAAAGTCGGTACTCAGGCTGTGTGATCAATGAATAAATCAGTGAACCAATAAATCAATACATCTGGTCAGTGAAATATAATAAATGTTTAAAATTTTTTAGTATAATGCAATTGATAGCCGAATCCATAAAAAAATTATTGATTCAAATACAAATAATGTTTATAAAAACATCAACGAATAGGGAAAATTATGTTTAATTATTTCATAACCTAAGTGTTTTACAAATTTATAATTTAATATACATGCTTGTAACACTAAGCTTGGAGACACAAAAAGGAAACTTTTTCAGTTATAATAAAGAGAATTGAAGATGCCAGATTTAATGGGAGGTGTTTGTGCATATTCTTACTTGAATACTTCAGAATTAGTCAATGTATATTACAATATAGTAGGGAGGGTATTTTTCGGAAAAAAAATTGTTGCTCAACTTTGGTCGAACACATGAAGTTTGCATTACTTTTAAAAATAAGAATGATATGTATTTTACATTCAAATTGGTGTACGATTAGCACTTATGAATTCAAGAAATATGTCGTGATATTTTATCACATGGATTGCAATACTCATATGAGGTAATTGTTGCCCTCATCTGCAGCGAGGGTGCTTGCATTATATATCGGTTCACAGCTGAAGTGTCTATCCATGTTTGCCCATTAGCTCCCTCTGTCTACAGAGATACCACCTCTTAATTTTAGCTGGATTTGTAACGAAGGCAAATTATCTATAAACCGGTATGTATAAAAGTAAGTCGTGTTAGCTCTTATACATCGAAACTGCTTAACTTGTTTGGCTGAAAATTTGTTGGAATGGTAGTTTATAACCAGGAAGGACATAGGCCTAAAGGATAATTTTTATCCATTTTCCTTCATAGAGCTCCGCCCCACACGTCTTCAAAGTTACCATGTTATTCTTATAGAAGCAGCATTTGTGTACTGAAACATACGATTAAATTAAGGAATACTAATTCTATAAGCAACTGTTTTCATTTAATTATTGAGGGAAGATTGGTAATAAAAAGTAGAGGATAAATGCGGCTAATGAGCATAGCCTAAACCTGACGGGAAGTGAGCGCAGCGAACAAGCTGAACCTGTTGGCGACTGAGCGCATCGAATGAACCCACTTGAAGGACAAAAAATTTCTCAAGTTTTCATTGCAAAGAATGCCGGAAAGCTAGTAATTACTAAAAAACGAAATATGATTCAATGCTGATTTAATAGCTGCCAAAGAATTAATGAATTATCCTTAATATTAGTCATCTTATTTAGTCCTTATATTTAATCATGGGAAAAGTGTTTTATTACAAAAAATACATTTTCTTTTCAGTTTTTTTTTTTTAATTTTTTATGGTTGTTTGTTTTTTAATATCAGACAAAATGACTATATTCAAAATGTAAAAAAATCAATTCAATAATATTTTATACACTTTAAAAATGGTTGCGTAGTATAAACACTTAATAAATGGTGTTGTGAAAATTGTGTAGTTACAAATTTTACAATTAACATAATACAATTTTTAATGGATGTATTAGGTTCATATTTGTCCCATTTGGCATATTGGGCCTTTATTACAGATATGTTAAAATTTTCTGAACAAACGATTTTTTACCGAAATGCATTTTTTAAATGTTGGACATTTAAAAATTTTATTAAAATATCTGAAAACGGTACATTATAGCCAAATATAAAAGGACACATAAAAAGTGGCATATATTATTATCTAAACAGTACTATCAAGATAAAAAAAAAAACGTTTAAGTCTGCAAGGGTTACGAAGTAAAATGAACTTTTTCCTGAGTAATACATATTTTTACTTGTTATGTGTTGTTAGTTATATATAATCTATTGTTTGGATAGCAAAATTTTCTGTGTGTTGATAAACTTTGTTGAAATGTTCCGTTTTTTATATATTTAGCGTTGAAAATTTTAAATAAACGCAATAAAAAACATTGTTATTTTTGTCAAAAAATTCAAACATAACAATGTTTTTTTTTTTATTGCGTTCATTTAAAAATTTCAAAGCTAAATATATCAAAAACGGAACATTTCAACAAAGTTTATCAACACACAGAAAAATTTTGCTATCCAAACAATAGATTATTAATAACTAACAACACATAGCAAGTAATTTTCCAAAAACTCACATTATTGTGAAAAACATCTGTTCAAAATAGGAACCAAACACAACAATACATTACGAAAATAAAAATTACCAAGCAGAAACAACAGAATGATGGCTAGTGGCCAAACAAAGCGTTTTATAGCATTTTCGTATGTTGACGGTTTTTTGCTTATTTTGAAGTGTAATAACCACTAAGAATATTGGAACATTTGTACGAATGGCCTGTATATTATACCATACCATATCGGTATGGTAACTTTACACTTCCTTTAAAGCAATTTGTTCGTTTCAACTAGATAGCTGAGGTTTATAAAGTAAAGTAGTTATAATTTTCAGTTCATGTCTCATGGTAATTTCTTTGCAAAGTAGTAATCAAACAAATGAACAGTCAACATCGCAATGTATATTGGAGCCTGAGTAAATGTTAGGGCTTATCTAACCACCTATTCGCTCGCAGTTTACTCGCCGGTAGCTTTTAAACGTGTTTAAACATTTGTTTGGTTATTTGCAAGCAATGTAATTGAATTTTAGCAGACACATATTATGTAATTTTGTCGTTACAAAAAAATTATAAGAAGTGAGATTTTAAGAAGTAACTTAAACAAATATAAGAATATAAAAAGATTAAAATATTTCTAAATGTAATTAATTTTTAATTTATGTATTACGACAACTCACCTTCAATCCAACGTTCTTTTCGAGTTTTACGTAACAGGTTTTCAATGTAAAAATAGCTATCAAAAGCGTAATGTTAAATATAAATATTCAATCATTATAATATTAAATTATCTTTCCCAAAGTTAGTCTTTCCTTTAGGTGTAATTCTTAACCTAATATTGCTCTACATAGTGAGCAACATGCTCTACATAGTTCTACATAGTTCTACATATGCTCTACATAGTTCTTAACCTATGCTCCACATAGTGAGAAGTGTTATTATTTTTCATTTTATTTTATTAATTAGTTTATAGGTAAACACTATTTTGTAGTTTTGAATATTATAGGTATTAGGTTTCGATCATTAAAATGACAATTACCATACTCTCAAATTAATATACTGGTTTTGTTGTAGAGCTTTCTAGGCCTCCTATCTTATGAAAGAATTGAAGTAAGAAATTGATTTTTTTTTTATTTGGTAGCGTTTGGTTTTATTATCTAGATAAACATTGTAGAGACGACTTTTTGCACAAAGAATCCCGTTTAATTAATAAATAATAAATTATTAAGGTTTCTGATAGCAATTTAACTATTTGTAAAATAACATTCTCCTAAAAAAAAGAAAAAAAATAGGAAATTAAGTCAGTCATCAAAATCCAACCACTCTAAACATTGTTATCAAACAAAGTTAGATTTATATTACAATTTTCTGTCTAAGGAAAATACTTGTGTTCCACTAAACGATTTCCCTATATTTATTTGTGCGTATAGAATGTTTTCCCTGTTTTATGAAATGCCCCACGGGCCCACTGTAGCCTCGGTTGTCCGTGTCAAACCTCAGTCACCTGCGGATAATATGCGGGTGTCAGCAAACATATTTGCAAACATATATGCTGTAACAGTTGGTTGACCTGCCACCACTGTCGAACCAACTGTTACAAACATCCACTCTTCCCGTGTTTCAGTCCCTGAAATATGTTTTTCTTTATATATTCATATTAGTTATCATTTGGATTACAAACACGAAGGCTATTTATATTTTTGGATAATTTTGGCCAAACAAATTTTAAATAAATTCAATTTAGAAAAAATGTACTTATTTTTTAACTATTGTTTTTTTTTTATATATTCCTAGTAATGTAACAAAAAATATTATAGCAGTAAAATTGTAAAATCTTCCTGTTAATGTGTTAACAGTCGGAGAATGACAATTATTAACTGTTTAGCTAATGCCTCTATCGTCAGGGGGTAGTTACCGCATCTGTTTTGAATAAGACTTAGCAAAATAGTTTAATTACAATTCTTACATTTTTTTCTTACTAAGTTGACATGAAATATTATAGTTTTCAATAATATGTGTTTAAACCTTCAAAAGTTGAATAGAGCAAAAAAGAAAAACGTTGTAAGAAGTTACCTAAATTCAAAATTTACATATATATTTCAGACATATTAAATCTGGTAAGACTAAACAGAAAGAGGGACTAAATTGCCACATACATAGACTTCTCTGGATTTCTTTATGTATGGGATTGTCAAAGATTTTCGTTCATTCTTCCCCAGTTCCGAATTTAGAAACGCCAAAAGAGAGAATAATGAATAAATTCCGTAAATCAATTAATAAAGTGATTCAAAAGCAGAACTGCTATACAAAACCCACTAAAATAATAATTTTTAAAAGTATAGTGCAACCAGTATTCCTATACGGGTCAGAAACTTGGTCTTTTACAAAACAATCCTAGAACAGCCTTATTACTTTTTAAAACAAAATTTTGAGAATAACTTTTGGACCAGTAAAAGAAGGAAATACATGGATAATAGGGAAAATAATAGGGTGAAGCAGATATTGTGTTATTAGTTAAGAGTAGGAAGTTGAGATGGCTGGGCCATATTAACCGTAGAAGGATAAGGAGATGGCGTAGACCATTAGGAAACCATTAGGACCATTAGGATGGCGTAGACCATCAGCGGGGAGTAGACCATTAGGAAAGCCAAAGATGCGACGGGTTGATGAGATAATATGGGAGGATGACCTAAGAAGAATGAATGCAGACTTGGAGCTAGCAGAGGGTAAAAGAGCTTGGAGGCCCATGGTTGGTGAGGCCAAAAACCACTTAGGTTTCCAAAGGCGACCGTAGTAAGAGTAAACAAGTCATTGCTCAAGAAATGTTAGCTAAAATAGGAAATAGTTGTTAATAAAAACATTAAAATGTTGCCTAGAAGATATACAGGTAACCCAAGGCGCACACATGGAAGTGTATTGAATCTGTGCATAGCTGCAAAAAACTTGATAATCACTTACTAAAACTAAAGATTACACCTAGCTTGCCACCAATTTTTTTTTCATACTATTCGATTTTTATATCAGGGCAGGTGCCAGGTTTACCGAACTTTGCTCGTTGATTTTAATTCACTTTTGTTATAATGTCACGGTAATAAGGCTGTTAAATTTACACCAACAACGAACTATACCTATTCGCAGCTAACAGCTGTTTAAAAAGCTTAAAATTAATGTTCCTTTATTTTATTTTACCTTTTGTTGTTATTTCCTTATCAAAATAGCAACCTATAAGACCAATGTTAAAATTTACGATTTTAAAACTTACATTTAGACCAAATTGGAATTTTCCTGGGATTGAGGCTGTTTTTAAACTTATTTTTGGGCCAAAACAGTATTAAATGCAAAGTTTAAGCAAAATCTACCGGCTAGATTTTCAGATCGTGGAACACACATCCCTTCGACAGTGCTCATATTATAGTATAGGATACTTCATGGTATTATATACATAACCGTAATGATACAAGTAACTGCTAAATCAATTGTGTGTTTAGAGCAACACGTATAGGATTACAATAGATTTATTATATTGTAATATATGCAGTGTTGCTCTAAATACACTATCGATTTAGCAGTTCCGTAGGTCTATACCGTTGTTTATAATTTGGGTTATAATTTTATACCGTTGTCCATGCCGTTGTTGGTTATAATTTTATCTGGCTTAACTCGCTATCACATATGTTACTTTATACTTTCTAAACATATGATGAGTTCCGCACCAGCCATTGAGATCCGCACCAGCCATTGAGTTTCGCACCTGACTCCTCGGATGCCATTTCCACTTCCATCGCCTCGGTCTCCAACCCCTCCATTACAATCAACTCTCTCTGCAGTTCATTCGTTGATTTTGTTTTCCCAATGGAATGAAATAATAGCTCGATACAACCATAAACCCGATATAAACATAAATAAAAAAATTAATAAACATGTCGAACAAATAGGTTGTGCGTTGTCACCCACCAAATAAGTACCCACACTTGATGTTGCTTGACCTAATTGTGGTTCTCACTGAAATTAGATCGCATTATTTTGAGGTTTAAGCACCTAAGGATACTAAAACATGAATCGTAATGAACAACTACTAGCTGTTGTGCAAATTGCGTAGTTTCTATTATAAATTTTTTTATGTTATAATAAACTTGCAATATGCATATTACTATGCATAATATATGCTTGTTTTACGCAGAAGGTTTTTGAATTGCAAAAACTGCTGTCCCTAAATTTATGTAGAGAAACTAAGGAGAATATACATAACAGAAAGGTAAACCAATTTAGCTGATGAAGCGAGATGGCGACGTTCTTTGCGAGAAACTACATGATTTTGTTAATGAACTAGAGATTAAAAATTATGAGTACTTGATATTAATATGTGAATTAAAACTACCATCTATGGATCGACATTTACTTAGCAGTATTACCTTTAATGTGTAAAATAATTTAAACTATTATTAGGTTTTTTAGTAGAATTTTATTTTATATTAACTACTTAGCAGTTTCAACTTTTACTTGTGTTTCTTCATAGCGGTGATTTGAAAATAAGCATAGGAAAAATATTTATTGTATAACATTCATTGCAAAGTGGCAGCTAAACATAAACATCTGTGCCAGAAAAAAAATGAACAAATGGTTGTTAGTGGATAAGCTATAAATAAATAACCCCCCGTCGTAGCAAACCTGCCTACTCAGCGAATTTTCAATGGCATTTTAGATTTTTTTACTTTCCCCATTTGGATTTGTTTTTGGAATGGATTTTTTTTACTTTCCATATGTGCCGCCATATGGATTTGTAAGCAAGTAGGCTATAAGTTAACCCTGTCTAGATAATGTACATACCTAATTTTATGTTTATTTTAGTGTACAATTTGTTCATACATTCCATCCTCTCATTTACAGGATTTGAACTTGTTTGTATTTTTGTGTTTTAACAGCTTTAAAACATGTTTACAAACAGTACATAATTTTTTATCAGGTAATTTGACTGTGAATTCTAATTAACAAAACTTTACAAAATACTTTGGAGGTAATAAAGCTTATTTCAAGGATTAAAATTATTAAATACATAGTTTAGGTTAAAAATGTTTACTCTAGGATTGTTAAATGTACAAAACAATCGAAACTTGACTATTTCTTCTGGAACACTGCTGTAGTGTGATAACCCTACTGAATATTTATTTTGTGTTGTTGTTTTGTAAACTCCAAATGTATGAAAGGATACACCACACTGTAAATCTTTCTTCCATCATCATTGTTTTGAAAACTAATTTTAAAATTTGGACGACTATAAAACTATTTAATATATTTTTTAAATATTAGTAAAAAGTATTTTAAAGATTGATTTTTACAAAATATGGTTACATTGTTTTCTTAATTTCTTTATTGCAACCATGGTCGATAGAAAGACAAAAGAAAAGGGGGTTTAACCTCTGTTAATACAGAATTTACCTTTCTATACATTAGAAATGAAATCGTTTTGTAGCTTCTAGACTAAATCGATATTTGTAAATTTAAAAAAAATAGGCGATATTACATTCCATGTAAGAGAGTCAAAGGTCAAACGACTAATTAATTAATTTAAAAAAAATTTTACTTTTTATAATAAAGTCAATAATGACCATTAATATTTTAAAACTCATAATCAATATAATTCACATTTCAAATAAAAATGTCCATATATTATCAATAATTATATAAATTATGAGCTGAAACCTTAATAGGTGAAACATTTTGTAGTCATTTGGTGAAACACTTTACAAAGTTTATAATTTTATGTTTAATATGTTTATAATGCCAATTTATTCAATGTCACATTTAATTATTAGGTTAATTCTATACAGATGATTATAAAATACTACAAGTTGTAAGATAAACATGGAAAGTATAACTTAGTGTAATCGTCCTGAAGTAATACGTAATATTTAAATACATACATACATATATCGTATGGCATTAATATCCAGCCACCAACTTCAGAAATATATGAAACATTCTCTGCGGTGCTTAGCACCTGCGTCAGTAGATATAATATGTGCGTCCTGTAGGTGGAGCCAATATGGGGACTCTTATGGGATCAGAAGCCGGTGGAGCCGGCTGGATGTTGCGGGATGCAGCGTGAGGTTGTCAGGCGGCGCGGCCCGTTTATTGTTATCTCTACTACTATGACATTTTAGTGTTATTAAAGGTAATTAATAAAAAAATAGTAATTCAGTAAACAATAAAATTATATAATAAATAACCTTACTGTATTATTAAACTAGGTGTATCACTAATTAAAATTAAAAAAGAATAATATAAATTAATAAAACTAGGATATCTGAGAACCTATGTTTGAATGAGATGAAGTTACAGCGGCACCATTCACTACGCAGTCAGGAGCCGTCAGATGGCGGTCAGGCGGCGCGGTGGCGTGGCCCGTTTCCTGTTATCTCTAACACGATGACATTTTTGTGTTATTAAAGGTAATTAATAAATTAATTAAAAATAGTAATTCAGTAAAATATAAAATCATATTTAATAAATATCCTCACTGAGTTATTAAACTAGGTGTATTACTAATTAAGATTAAAAAAAAATATATATATTAATAAAACTAGGATATCTGAGTACGTATGTTCGAATGAGATGAAGTTACAGCGGCACCTACGCAGAGAATTATGCGCTAAACTGATTTATGCATAGTATTTTTTAAGGAGATCGTTACTTGTTTATACTAAAATACTTCTTTATAATTACTTAGGATTTTTAATGTAAAATACATTTTTATTACTTAACATTTTACATCTTGAAAGGGTTTTTACCAAGATAAGACAGCGCGGAATGTTTCCTCCCATGACCAGAGCTCATACGAGGTGGTAATTCCCCATGGCGTTAACTTTTGCCATGGACTACGTTTATTACGTTAATCCTGACGTGGTTCCCCTTCCTTTCGGTCAGGCCTAGCCACACCTTTTTTTTACGTGGTTTTTAGGCAAAATATTCCACGGAAGCTGTTTATCTTAGTAAAAATCCGATCATTTCTCCTACAATAATATCATATATACATACTACATTGTTGTAAAAAATTTAGGATATATTTACATAATTATTAACTTTGAGATTACATTTATTTGGATCTTGATGAATGCTTTGTTTATCGATATAGTTTTTAAGGTCATTGAGTTTTTATTCTCTTTGTTGATGGTTCGTATGACGAGTCTTCTAGATTCTTTAAACTGTAGTGTCCATATGGAACTGTGTTGATTCCGTCTTCAAGTATATAACGTTTATCATCATCTGCACTCAATGTGATTTTGTTTATAGCCACAGTCGAAACAGTATGTTGTTTTGAAGTTATTATGTTGTTTTTCCTTAACTTTGGTTCCCCTGAATACAAACAATTAACATAGTCCTGAAACTCAATGGTATTTTTTACAACAGACTTCTTTATTCCTTTAATTCTTTTAATTTCAGAGTCCTTTCGTTTGATCGCATAAACTTTACTTCTCAAACCAACATAAGCCAATAAAATGTCTCCAGCAAGTTCATCTTTGAATTTCCCCAGAACTTTTTTATTTTTGTCTGAGTACAAAAAATGATTCTTGGGATAGTTACTTGTATCAAAGTGGACGTTAAGTGTATTTAAATCATCATACACATCTTTTGTTTGAATTTCGTAAAGGTATGAATCCGTGTCCATGTAGCATAACTTGATGCGGTTGCCATAGAACGGTTTCATAACATCGTAGTGAAATGAGTACATTTTGACTTTGCTGAGTTCAAGAATACTCATTCCAATGTAAATAGGTTTATTAAACACTATTTTGGTTTGTCCCATTTTCATAGCTACGAGGTTTTCTTCATACACAGTGCGATCTAGAAAATTTGGTGTAGAAATTAATTTTTCACATTTTTTTGGATCTGATACTAATCTTATGTCAATTCTATTTCGCACATTTTCTATTGTCTTGCCATATATTGAATTACACATTAGTTTATAAAAATCCTTTTCGAAGTCATTTGTTGCATTTCTTCTTTTTTCTGTATTCAAGTCGATGTATGGTTTTAACCAGTCTTTTTGTTTAAACTGAATTGCCCTATGTATTTTCTTGAGTTTCAATCCATGTTTTAAAGCTTGTTGTAAGGCAATGTAATGCATAACATATTTCTCCTTATTTTCCAAAGTGGCTAACAGCTTTGGATGGGACCCTCCTGGTGGAGATTTTGTTTCACAACAAAAAGGAAAATCACTATGCTTGTCGTGAAGTTCTTCCGGATATTCCAAATCCACTTCTAATATGTACCCCTCTTCCCCATCTTCAGGAATGGAATTGATTTTAATGCTATTGACATCTTCACACCATTTAAATCCTCCATAAGGAAGATATTTCGACATGCTTTCTCCATACAAATTATTTGCATCAATATACAGAAGATATTTGCTTGGGACATCAGAATTTAGGGTCTCTGAAGTATGCTTGTTGTTAGCTACAGCATGACGTTTAATGCACTGTGTGATTCCTCCTCTTATCCCTTTTTCAACCATCAGGAACATATCCATATCCTTGATTAATTCCAATTCTATTCCAGTGTATTTAAGCATAGCATCCCAAGCTAAACCAGGGATTGTAAAGTAGTAAGCGGGATCAAAATTATAGGTTTTTAAACACGTTTTTCTTAAGTTTTCAAATGCATCACACAGTATCAATACGTCACTTTTAACGTAAATATCTGAGTATTCACCTAAATTCTTGGTATTCATTGTTTTCCAAACATTTTTAGCATGACAGTATAGATCATCTGAAATATCCTCATCATTGAGCTGGCTGTAAAATGATGATTTTGGAGGAAGACATGTTTCGTCAAGTTTCTCAAGTTCCGTGATATAGTCATATGGGAAAACACCTTTTTTTGTTAAAAGTTGGAAGATTTCAGGGAAATGTTTCATTGTTTCCTTAAATTCTTGCTTTGGTAGATTTTCTGCCAATGTTGCTAGGTTATCTTGCATAAATCTGTAGGAATCTAAAAATCTTAGTTCCATCAAACTATTTTTTCCATGTTCAACTTGAATCACTTTTGAAAACGAGATGTATTTTTCTTCTGTGTTAGGGATTACCTTAATGTCGTTTGTATCACATCCTAACTCCCTCTCAATAAAGTGTGAATCATATCCAGATAAATTATGGATAAAACAAGGTACGAAATGCTGATCTTGGTATTTCAAATTACAATACCTATGTGCGACCCCAAGATAAACCCCGGAAACATGACAGTGATTTCTTACTTTGTAGTTTTCAGCAGTGAAATTTTCTCTTTGACAAATATGACATCTAGTAGCTGAATTAAATTCATCTTGTTGTTCTGTTGTTAGTTTTGGCACATCTAGTTTTTTATCGCCGTAAAGAATACTATCGATTAACTTGATGTCCTCTTTTACTGTCTGCATGAAATGCTTAGCAGCATCCTCACCCCTGTACCAACGAAGTTTAGTATGTTCATCTTCACTGTCTTTAATCAAATATGCATAGCTGTAGGGCAAATGTCTTTGATATATGCTCGTCCAAGATTGTTCAGGATTCCCATGACAGGTTGCAACTGGTTTCAACATAGTTTCAAAATCAGCATACATAACAAATCTAACCTTTTTCGATCTATGCTCATTTTTGAAGCGTACACTATCATATGATGGAAATTCACATCTGACTGCCTTTTGTGCCAAACAAAACTCTTTATGTTTTTCAAGCTTCTCCAAAGCTGTTTCGTCATAAAAATCATTAAAATGCGTAAAACAGCGTTTACAAACTTTAATTTTATTATTATTTTTTGTGAACTGTTTGTGGACTAGCTTGTCAAAATTTGTGATGTAACAATAATGTGAGTGTCCAGTTTCGGTGACATACAGCAGATCAAAATGGTCTTCTAGTTCTTCATCGCAGACTTTCAAAGGGTATACTTCATCCTGCTCTGTTAAACCAAACACATTTACAGATACGCTGTTCACTTTTTCAAATACTTTGATGCTGTTAAGTTGAACAGGATATGTGATACACGTCCAGTTATACTTGTTTTCAAAATCCACATTATTTATATAACTAGTTATATCGTTAGGACTTTTTGTAACATACTTCCCCAGTATTGCATACTTGAAACAAAAGTCGTCAGTGTTTTTTACGTTTAATACAGCTTTCTTATCATAAATGCGTTTTGGAAGCTGTATAAAACGAGATCCTCGTAATGGGTTGTATTTGTTAACTCTCAACTCCACTCGTTTTACTCTAAGAAAGCTCCATCCTGACTTTTTTAGTTCACACTCACTTTTTTCCAATTTTAGTTTTTTGAATCCATCCAGAAGAAGAGATCTTTTATCGGAAGTTCTATACACGATGGTATTTTTAGTCTTGAAACTTCGGAGACAATGCTCTCCTGATATGTTGAAAAACTCAGTTTCAACCAATAGGTTAAATTTCACAGCAGAATGGGTCACTAGGGTGTCTTCAAGTTTCTCCGAAATTTCTTCTTCCAATTGTTGAAGTACATTTTCTAAATCTCCTGAAGAAGGTTTTGTTGAAAATGTTTTTATTCTGTTTTTGAAAGCCTTATCAACTTCTACAAACTGATTATTAGTTTGTTTTTCAGGTTTCTCAGACGTCTTAACGACTTCATTGATAACATCTTCTGTTTTAAGGTTTGATGGTCGGCAAGCGAAACTCTTATGTTTTATTAAATTATATTTCCTTCCAAAACATTTATTACAGTTTTCACATTTAAACTGTTTATCTTCTACGTGGGTTCGTAAATGGCGTAGCATGTTTTTTCGGAGGATGAACTCCTTATGGCATACTTCACAAGAGAACATCTGAAATGTCTAGTTAAGAAAAATGTCTATTAAAATGGAAAATGCTACTTACTAATAAAAACAAACTATTAAGTTTAAAAAATTATTCCTGTCCCGAAAATAATGTTACACTTTAAAACAAATGTATTTACAAAACTATATACATTTACATATGCAAGAGTTACATATATAAAAACATATACAAGAGTTACATAGACTTACAGATAAACAGTTTTGACTAGGTTTATCGAAGTTCAAAGTGAGCACCACGAGTCACCCTGCAGAGGTCCCAACGAAATTTCACTTCCTTTGTGCAAAAAATGTCTGGTGTATCGATCGCAGCTCTGATTCTTTGCTTTAAGTGATTTACATATTGAATTTTTGTACCTTTGTTTTGACGTAACCCACAGATAAAAATCCAAAGCGCTAAGGTCCGGCGAGCGTGGAGACCAAGCCTTCCACCTACCCCTATCTATCCAACTTTTGAGGAAGATTTTTATCCAGGAAACCCCTAACAATCTCCGCGTAGTGTTGAGTTGCCCCTTCTTGTTGACAATTTTAATTCTCATTCTCAGTTTGCGGAAGAATATATATATATATATATATAACTTCAGCATGTTAAGGTTAATGAAACTGTTAATAGGGTTTTCTACAAAGAAAATTGGTCCAATAAACGGTCTTGTTTCAGACGTTATGGCAATGTACGAGTCCCGACTAGTGGAAAGTGGTCGCATTAAAGGATTCGATTAATGAAACTTCCACCCCATTTTCATTTAAAATACCCATAGCAAAATCATACTTTTCAATATATTGCCAGCTTTCATGGCATTTGAATTTATAACCAGTGAACTTAAGCCTTTAATAGCTTTACTGAAATGGCGACCTAACTCAATTGGTTGCCAAGTATGAATGAGAGATAAGTGTAGAATGATTGTGGCGCGATCTTGTAGTCATTTTAATAACTAAGGCCGACACTATCCTTAGACAGGACTGTTAATTCATAGCCCAACAGCCAATGGTATCTAGGGACCTACAGTTCAACATGGTGTCCGAACCACAATTTTGACCTCCTGTAAACGAATTTATCTAATTATGAGGATAGACTTTCTTCAAAATACGATGTACTGTGGACTTGGGCACATTTTACGACCACATTAACGGACGGACGTGACTGGTCTTCTTGTAAAACTGTTGTGAATGTTTTCGACAATGTCATCTGCTGTTTTTGAACTACCTGTTTTAAATTTTGTTTAACTAACTACCCGTTTCCCTAACTTCTTACACCATTGATAAATGTTTTGTCTACTAGGAGGATTTTCATTATAAAAACTCGCTGATACGTTGCACGACAATTACGGACATAAACTTTAAAGACCACAGCACACACTGAATCTTCCTTTGCAAAGTTAATGTTTTATAAAAAAACGATCCTGATGCACCAAGTAGTGGCAAAGTTGGGTACTCAGTAAACAAAAACTAGGGATTCAGCTGTTTCAGTTGGTATGCGTTTTATTAGTCTGTGATCATCAGTACAGTAGCAGTGATAAATTAAAGGTGTGACATTATTTTTGGGACACACGGTATTATACTTCATAAGGAATATGTCTGAAATATATCAATACCCCCCCCCCCCCCCCCCCCGGCACAGCAGATCTGCATATTCAGCGAATTTCCAAAGGATCTTGAGATTTCGTATTTTCCTTATAAACACCATACGAATGAGTATGTAGGTTTACTACCATGGGATGTTGTTAGAAAATGTTAGTTTTGTAAAAAAATTTATTCCAATAAATAAGCGAGATATAGGGTTTTGTGGATTTCCCATAAGATTAACATTGGAAACCTATTTTTAGCTTTTCTCCGTAACCTATTAAGCCAAGTTAAAAATTCAAAATACAAAATGGTTTGTTTTAAGCTCTTTTGAATAGTTTTAGTTAATATTCTTGAATTTTAAAAATTGAGGTCCGAAAAATGCCAAAAACCCATTTTTGACCCTTTTGAAACCCCATAAAACCCGTTCCTATAACCTGATCATGCTGGTTCGCGAACTCATGAAAATGGACCTGGTCTTACACCTTCATACCAAATTTCATCAAAATCGGAGTTCCCCTTCAAAAGTTATCAGTACCACGGACACATAGATATAGGCCTATATTACGTTCGTACATATATAAGAAAATGAACGAATGGTGTTTTAGGCTTCTGGGGACCTCAAAATGAAAAAGTAAAGTGGTCCCGAACTTAGGTCTTACCATGGCTACTACCGTAATAGCGTATTCCCTAAAGGGAAATTCACTAAAAGCAATAGGCACTTCGAGACTTAACCTATTGACAATATAAAATATATATCTTATAACACACTTTTACATAATTTAATGGTTAAATAGTTAGTCTGATACTTGCATGGATTTAATACATCCTGCAAATCACAAGTCAATAGAGAGTTTTTGCACATACGGTAAATGAATACGGTAAACGCTAAACGCTATTATAATAATTGCGGATTTAGGTACTTTTGCTGCTTTGAGGTACAAAATCTCGTTGAAAAGTGAACAATAGCAACCATTCATACAGTTGAACAATACAACGTATATACGTAAATTTGCCAACTTAAAAATAGCGTTTAGCGGTTACCGTAAGATTTACCGTATGTTGCAAAAACTCTCTATTCTTGATTTCTAGACACATTTATCACTCGGCCTTTATGGATTCAAATATTTAAAGATGTGTTTTTCTGAAAAATTGAGTTTTCAGAATCGAGTTATAAGTAGGCCTATGTTTAAGCTCTAATCGACCAAAAAAAATTTTCAAATCACATATAAAAAAGTATAGAGCTTGTAATTCATTAATTTAGGCCTAAACATACTTCAATTTGAACTGACTCACTTTTAAAGAAATTTCAGCAGAGAAACAAAAAATAACAAAAAAACACTGCACCATTACCATAAACGTACAATTTCCAGGGTTTACATTGTGAAAAATCAAAATTGGTCCTCTACAGTTATTCCTCGCAGACGTTCTGATCTGGTCATAAGCTATGCAAGTATTTATCACAATTAGTTTTATTTAAAATATTGAAGAAATATAAATTTTAACATGATTTAAGTAGAATACTTTTCCATAATTAACAATAAGTGGTAGCCCCTAGTAAATTAAAAAATACTACATTTGATATAATCGAATTAAATGCTTGGCTTATACGAAGTTCACATTTCAAGAGTTAAAGACTTAATTATAGAATTTTCAAACAATCCCTTACATAACAACCCCTTACATAATTTTTTTTATGTTAAAAAGTAATCTTTAAAACATCATTATACAGTCGCCTACTTAGAGCTATTACATTTCTGACCCAAGGGAAATAACTTCATAACCCAGCATTCCCAATATTTTGTTAGTTAAATAAAAAGAATGGATGTAAATATTAAATACTAAGAAGGATATATTTGCATTGAAATAAAAGGATGCCTTCACCAATAATTTGGAAACGTGGAAATTATCTTCAATCTTCAAAAAGTTGAGAAATATATGACACAGTTTCACTGTCGCCTGGTTCTTCACCTTTGAATTGGCTTTTTTCCTCTCGGTCAGTCTAATTCCTACGTACCGTATAGAAAACGGTAAAGAATTAACTTTTTTATGTGGAGAAGTCCACACCTAGAGCTCTCTAAACGATAAATGTACTGGACTCTAGTTTCTTGATCAATCACAGGTTCTAAAACATTCTCACCAGTTTTCTTTCTAAGGTAACAAACATGAAATATAAACTTAAGTAGAATATAGTCGCACTGAAACAATTCTACCTAAAAAATAGTGGAAGTGGCTCCTAAGAAAACTTAGCGCCTTCGACCTTTTAACTTTAAGAACTGAAGAGTAAATAAATGAATTAAAATCGATGTTTCCTTTCTTGCATATCAAAGCTCAGTAAACTTAAACTATTAAATATCAATGACACACCGAATTGCTAAACCATCGTGGAAGTATCACTAAACAAGTGAATACTTCAATCGAAACAAGGATACCTTATTACATCCAATTAGTCCGGGGCCGTTATGACCATATAGGGGTCCAATCTGACAAAATTAATAACAAAACAAAACCACTTGGGACGTGTTTGGCATGGTCCCCTGATCATTTTGTGAAAATTCCCAACTTTTCCCACTTTGGCATTTTCCGCCATCTTGGAAAATGGCGGCTAAAATATTTTATTATGTAATCGTTTATTTAAAAATTAATTGTACGATAAATATGCGATGTAAAAACCCCAAATAAGATTTATTCTACTCAGAAAAAGATTTCCTACAAGAAAATGTGGTATTTATTGGTGGGATCTTACACGCCAAGGACAATATTTGAACGTAAACCTAAAATTTGACCAAATTTTCATGTTATATTTGAGAATTTTCTTAGTTTACTTAGATTGTATTGAAGATATGAATTTTGTCCCTTGACAAAAGTTGTAGCCAATAAAATTGTGCATCTTTTCATGTATAATGTTTGCACATTACTCTTAAAACAAACACTACAAAATATTTTAAATTTTAGCTTTTATGTATTTTAGCAACAGGCAACATAAAAATTAATATTTTCGCATGCAAGTACAACATTAATAACGTTTTGAAACCAGGTTGGACTTATTTGACATGGTTCCCGGATCATTTTGTGAAAATTTCCATTCATTCCCACCTTGGCATTTTCCGCCATACTGGAAAATGGCGGCTAAGACATGTCATTGTGTAAGCTTTCATTTAAAAATCAATTATACGATAACAATACAGTGTAAAAACCTCAAACAAGATTTATTCTACTCACGAAAAGATTTCCTATAAGAAAATGTGGTATTTATTGCTAGTATCTTACACGCTAGGGACAATGTTTGAACATAATCTTAAAATTTTATAGAATTTTCATGTCATATTTGCGAATTTTCCTAGTTTACTTCGATTATATTGAAGATATGAATTTCGTCCCTTTACAAAAGTTGTAGCCAATAAAATTGTGCATCTTTTCATGTATAATGTTTGCACATTACTCCTAAAACAAAGGCTAAAAAATATTTTGAATTTTAACTTTTATGTAGTTTGAAGACAGGTTAAAAACAAATTATAATTTGAGCAGGCAAATACAATGTTATTATCCTAGTGAAACCACTCGGGACTTGTTTGGCATGGTGCAATGATCGTTTTGTAGAAATTACCATTTATTCCAACTTTGCCATCTTCCGCCATCTTGGAAAATGGTGGCCAAGTATGTAATTATGAAAAATTTTACTTAAAAATTAGTTGTCCGATAACGATACGGTGTAAAAGCACAGACAAGACTTTTCTCCTCGAAAAAAAAATCCTTTAAGAAATTATGGTGTTTATTAATGGTATCCACACCAGGGTCAATGATTGAATATAAACTTGAACCTATATTACATGTTCTTGGCTTCGTCTGAATTGAAAATATGAAGTTTGTACCTTTACAAAAGTTGTAGCCCATGAAATTGTGCATCTTTCCGTGTATAAAATTTGTATATTACTCTTAAAATATTTTAAGAAATATTTTTAACGTTAACTTTTATATAGTTGGGTGACAGCTAACAAACAAATTATAATTTTAGCAGGCAAGTACAACATTAGTAACTAAGTAAAACCTTTTTGACTGTTTGGCAATTTCAACCATATTGGAAAATGATGGCTAAATAATGTAGGCCTAGCCATATCACACTTATATTTTAAAATTAATTGTACATCAACCATGAAATGTAAAACCCTTAAACAAGATGTATTGCACTTGTCAATGCATTTCCTATAAAAAAAAATATATAAAAAACATGTGGAGTAGTCTATTGAAGGCAAGTATTACGTGCCACACAACCAGCTTAAACCTCTGTTGGTTCAATTCTGTTACAAGATTACATAAATAATCTAATTGAAAATTGAAACTTCCATTCAAGGAATAGAATTTTTTCTGTTGAGATTATAATGAAACTTGTTTGAGGTTTGTATACCAAGCTTGTTTTAGGCCTGAATGACAACACAGCCTAATAGGCTGCAGTTTATTATTTTTAGTTACAAGTAGTTTTATTCACCCCTGACTATGCCCATTTCATGTCATGTACCTGTCCAACAACAATAAAGATTTTTGATTTTTATATGTATTTCTATTGATTTTTGAGAAGGTCACTATGTCAAAACGATCCCAGTGTTTTCTCTGTGTTATTATTGTACTTGAATAGTTTTTATCTCATTTTTAATATCATCGCAAATCAATATAAGAAGTCCAATTAGGAATTTTTTTTGTTTTGTACTTTCAGTAGGCCTAATTATGTGCTGATGAACTATATTAAAAGATGCACGAATTAAAGGGCTACATATTTTGTGCAAGTACAAACTGCATATGTTCAATACCAATAAAGCAAACTTGTAAATACATAGAAATATAAATGATATTTTTACAAAATTGAAACTAAACGCTAAAATGTTGAGTGTGGCATGTAAGATATGCCATCAATAAAGACCACATTTTCTTACGCGAAACGCTTTGATGAGTGCAATAGACTTACATCTTGTTTGAGGATTTTATATCTTATGGTTAATGTACAGTTAATTTTAAAACAAAAAACGTGATATGATTCTGATACTTAGCCACCATTTTCCAAGATGGCGTAAATAACCATTTAGAAAAAGGTTAGAATTTTCACAAATTATCGGGGAACCATGCCAAACACGTCAATAAAGGTTTACTTACTTATTAATGTTGCATTTGCCTGCTCAAATTATAATTTGTTCCTTACCCGTCCCCAAACTACATAAAAGTTAAAAATTAAAATAATTTTTAGCTCTTGTTTTAGGAGTAATGTGCAAACATTATACATGAAAAGATGCACAACTTTTTTGGCTACAACTTTTGTAAAGGGACGAAATTCATATCTTCAATATAATCGAAGTAAACTAGGAAAATTCACAAATATGACATGAAAATTATATAAAATTTTAAGTTTATGTTCAAACATTGTCCCTAGCGTGTAAGATACTAGCAATAAATACCACATTTTCTTATAGAAAATCTTTTCGTGAGTAGAATAAATCTTGTTTGAGGTTTTTACACTGTATTGTTATCGTATAATCGATTTTTAAATGAAAGCTTACACAATGACATGTCTTAGCCGCCATTTTCCAATATGGCGGAAAATGCCAAGGTGGGAATGAATGGAAATTTTCACAAAATGATCAGGGAACCATGCCAAATAAGTCCAAACTGGTTTCAATACGTTATTAATGTTGTACTTGCATACGAAAATATTAATTTTTATGTTGCCTGTTGCTAAAATACATAAAATAAAATTTAAAATATTTTGTAGTGTTTGTTTTAAGAGTAATGTGCAAACATTATATTACCTTTTAATTAATTAATTACCTCCGTCGTCACCGAGACCAGCAGAGCCGGATAGGTTGTGTCAATGATACATATAATAAAACATATAAATAAAACTTGAACTTCCGGAGGCGGAATGTATAACTTTGTATAACTTTGTGTTTGGCGGTGGATGTTAGGCCATACCCTGAAAACTGTCTTTGAAGAATTCTTCGAGATTGTAGTATGGGTTGGACTTTAACCACGTCTTGAGGGCAGTGCCGAATGCCTTAACTTCTAGATTCTTCACTTGAGTGGGTAGGGAGTTGTAGATTTTAAGTGCAAGAGTTGGAAAAGAGCTTTTTGTTTTTGTTAGTCTGCAGTAGGGGATGTCAATATCCAGACGATGTCTTGTGTCATAGCTATGGATGTTGTTTCTTGTAGGGTACAGATGTAGGTTAGATTTGACAAAAGTGGCCGAGAGGTATATATAGTGACTATAGATAGTTAAAATTCCTGTTGCAGCAAAGAGGGGTTTACAATGTTCTAGGCGTTGACTATGGGTTATAATACGTACTGCTTTTTTCTGTAGTTTCAAAACTTGTAGGCATGATGAAGCATGGCCCCAGAGTAGAAGACCATAACTCAAAATACTATGGAAAAGGGCATGGTACACTACTATTAAGTACGAGTCACTAACCAGTCGAGTTAACTTTCTGAGCAAGAATACGACCCTTGCCAACCTCTTACAGACCATTTCAACATGGTCGGCCCAAGTAAGTTTATGATCAATAGTGAAGCCGAGAAGGGTAACATTATTTGAGTCTTGTGTGCATTGGCTAAGAGTGCAAATGAGCCTCTGAGTCTTGTCATCATTAATTTTTAACTTGTTTGTCATGAACCAGGACTTGGCTTCTTCAAAAAGCCTTTCCGCTCCCTCCAATGCCAGGGCTGGGTTTTGGCCGGGTGACAAGATAGTGGTATCGTCCGCGAATCGAAGGGCCGTGCCATGAAGTTCTAGGTCATTTATAGCGACCAAAAATAAAACCGGTCCCATTACCGAGCCCTGGGGGACTCCATGCCGCACATTCCGAGGTTGAGATTGAGCTCCACCCAAGGAGACCACTTGTTGTCTATTATGGAGATAGGATTTAAGTGTATCCAAAACCTTACCATCCACGCCATAGTGCTTAAGTTTATTGATCAAAATCTTGTGGGAGATGCAGTCAAACGCTTTACTAAGATCTACTAGCGTAAGAGACAGCGTTTCAGATAGTTCAAAAGCGGACTGTACTCTTGTTATAAGTTCAGCAACCGCGGTAACCGTGGATCTATTTTTCCTGAACCCATGCTGAAGGCTAGAGAAAAGTTGGTTGGTTTCAAAAAAGGTCACCAGTTGGTTTTTCATGACAGATTCCATTACTTTGCCAAGTACAGGTATCACCGAAATGGGCCTATAACTGTTCAAACTAGAAGGGTCTCCCTTCTTATAAATGGGGATGGTTCTAGAGACTTTAAAAGGATCCGGGAAAACCCCTTTTCTAAAACAGCCATTAATTATGAGAGCCAAAGGTTGGGCAATCACATCAACTACAGCCTTAAGAACTATCGTCGACATTCCGTAAATGTCGGGACTGCGTGAGGGCTTATAATTTGAAACTATCTTGATTATATCGGCTGGGGTTACCGCAGACAGTTAGTTAGGCCATCTACAGGTGGGACTACAAAGTTTGTAGGGTCCATATAGGTGGTTGGGATACTTTCAACAATGTTGTTAACATTATCCAAGAGAAAGTCGTTAAATTCATCAGGGCTGGCCTCGCAAGATGAGACCTTAGGCTTAACTGGACCTCTATTGCTATTTACAATAGACCAAGCCGCTTTACAAGGATTTACAGAATGTTCAATCATTAACATGTTGGCTTGTTTCTTAGCTTCATCTACACTACGTTTATAGCTATTTTTAGATTTATTATATAGCAAGCGAAGGCGCTCTTTCATTTGCTGGCATGTGGCTGATACATATCTGTCCCTAACAGCAAGCACAAAATCTCTTAATCTAGATAACTCAGGAGTATACCATGACTTGACGGCTACTTTATTTGTCTTCGATTTATTTCTAGTCTTAGGTAGGCCTAACAAATTCTTATTCAATACCCTTACAGGAAAACATTTGTTAAACTTGTCAATCAAAGTTGAGAAAAATGAGTTTATATCTAATTCAAGGTCTTTACCAGAGAGTAAAGCATTCCAATTTATCAACGATAGTTCATATCTTAACTGTGGTAAAAAATTCTCATTAACATTCCTGAAACTTCTAGTGTAGTCTAGGTGCCAAAGGGGAAAATGTGGAGAGTTACTTACCCAGGCAATATCAGTTTTAATGATCACCGAACCATGGTCCGCCACAAGTGGTTTGGTAACCTCCACTTCGTAGGCCCAACTGTCCAGATTGGTAGCAGCGCTGTCCAGGCATCGGTCTCCTCTAGTTGGTTCGACGCTGGTGACAAATAGTCCATGTGCTCTTAACAAATTGAAAAAAGTCCTCGTATGTGGTTCATCTAAGTTGAGCGGGATGTTAAAGTCTCCACCTATAAATATATTTTTCTTCAAAGTTGAAAGTCTAGATAGGCAGGCATCAAGTCTGTCGAAAAAGTTTTCAATACTTCCGTCAGGGGAACGATAGACACTCAGAATAATAGTTGACGAGCCGACTAGCTCAATCCCAGTCACTTCAAAGTCAAACTCAACACCAAAATCATGAATGTTAAGATTTCTTGTTTCTAGGTCTGGATTCACAAAGATAGCTACACCACCCCCTTTATGAGTGGGCCTACAATAGGCTGTGGCTAGCTGAAGCTCCTCTACACTAGCAAAGAAATCAGTCTCTTCGGTAGATAGCCAGTGTTCACTGACACACAATATATCAATTCCAAAATCATCACAGAAAAGTGAGGTTAAGTTTAATTTAGTTCGAAGGCACTGCACATTGACAAAGGCTATTTTACAAGAATTTGAGTCCAATATATTTACACTGTCAGAAGAGACTAGGCCTACTCCTCCTAATTGGTTGGTAGGACCTGGCCTAGGCCTAGATCCGATTTCGTTTGTTTCAAATTTTCCCCCGAGGCTCTTTTGAATAAAAAACGTTTCACAGTTACGTTTTTGGGCCAGTCCGCACTGTTAAGAAAAGTTTCCTTGCAGGCAAAGTCAATACCTATTTTAAAACTATCGTTGCTCCTCTTGGTAACTAGTTTTTCAACTACACAGTTCGTGTTTGGAAAATGTTTGTCCACAAACTCCTTCACCGTGTCAGCAGAGGTCCCACTCTTGATTTTTCCCAGGTGAAACCAGGCGCGTTTTGTTCCCGAAAGAATATCGCTTTTCTCGCCGGAGCCGACAATAATATTTCTAGTAGATCCTTTATGTTTGGTTAACACTTTGTCAAAATGGCGATTAGTATTTACTACGTTGCCATTACGAAACGATGACTGAGCGCCGATCTTCTTCTCTTCACCCGCAGTTCTGCCAACTGAGCCTTTCCCAGTTTTCTTCAACTGTGAAGCAAAGGATGGTTTAATTCGACCATCCGTAACATCACGAGAACTTTTTCTAGATTTATAATTGACAGTATTCCATTCATCACGGTCTTGGTCTTGGATATCTTCATCACTCAGTTGATTTTCACTCTCGCCATTCTCCAACGGAGGCAGGCTCTGTTTTCCATAATCATTAGAAGTTTGGCTATTTAGTAGCTGTTCAGGTTGAGTTGGTGTTTCTGGTTCAATTTGAGTTGGTATTACTGGTTCCTTTTGCTTTGGGGTCGTTGCAGCATAATTTTTTTCCACATCACCACAAGTGTTGGCAATTGTGGTACCGGTAGTGTCGTCATCACACTTGATTTCGTCATCAATCACATTGCCGTTTTCAGACAATGACGTCACATGAATATTTTTATTACTAGGTCTATTATCGTTCAAAACTATGTCAATTTTCTTATGCAAACTAATGTTCTCCAATTTGATGGCTTTCAAATGTTTTGCAATTTCACTTATTCTAGCTGTCAACTCAATTAAACTATTAATATCCATTTTGTCCGACTTAACTAGACTTAACCTCTGTTCACAGGGAGGGCAATGCCATTTCAATAGATCTTCCACGGCTTGAATCTTCTCATAATTTTTCTTTGTAACTTTACCGCACTTGATATGGACCCATTTGTCGCAAAAAGCATCGCACCTTAATGCACAGTCCGCACTTCTCACAGTTACTTGACACACACCACACGAATGGTCATCATCATCCACCGCCATCTTAACCGGAAACCCGTTTTAAACATACATGAAATATACATGAAAAGATGCACAATTTTATTGGCTACAACATTTGTCAAGGGACAAAATTCATATCTTCAATACAATCTAAGTAAACTAAGAAAATACTCAAATGTAAATGAAAATTTTGTCAAATTTTATGATTACGTTCAAATATTGTCCTTGGCGTGTAAGATCCCACCACTAAATACCACATTTTATTGTAGGAAATCTTTTTCTGAGTAGAATAAATCTTATTTGGGGGTTTTACATCGCATGGTTATAGTACAATTAATTTTTAAATAAACGCTTACATAATAAAATATTTTAGCCGCCATTTTCCAAGATGGCGGAAAATGCCAAAGTGGGAAAAGTTGGGAATTTTCACAAAATGATCAGGGGACCATGCCAAACACGTCCCAAGTGGTTTTGTTTTGTTATTAATTT
Organism: Neoaliturus tenellus; assembly: GCA_030545055.2. Lineage (NCBI taxonomy): Eukaryota > Metazoa > Arthropoda > Insecta > Hemiptera > Cicadellidae > Neoaliturus > Neoaliturus tenellus. The sequence goes on from CM061531.1 coordinate 228,966,417, forward strand.
TGTCAGATTGAAATGCTAATTTCCCCGGACTACGTTGTCGTAGGTCGTATGAATGGAGCGGTGTCGCAGTTGCGCGGGAATATCACTGTACACGCTGATCATCCTGGATTGTCATCAACATTGGATGTAATAAGGTATCCTTGTTTCAATTGAAGTATTCACTTGTTTAGTGATACTTCCACGATGGTTTAGCAATTCGGTGTGTCATTGATATTTAATAGTTTAAGTTTACTGAGCTTTGATATGCAAGAAAGGAAACATCGATTTTAATTCATTTATTTACTCTTCAGTTCTTAAAGTTAAAAGGTCGAAGGCGCTAAGTTTTCTTAGGAGCCACTTGCACTATTTTTTAGGTAGAATTGTTTCAGTGCGACTATATTCTACTTAAGTTTATATTTCATGTTTGTTACCTTAGAAAGAAAACTGGTGAGAATGTTTTAGAACCTGTGATTGATCAAGAAACTAGAGTCCAGTACATTTATCGTTTAGAGAGCTCTAGGTGTGGACTTCTCCACATAAAAAAGTTAATTCTTTACCGTTTTCTATACGGTACGTAGGAATTAGACTGACCGAGAGGAAAAAAGCCAATTCAAAGGTGAAGAACCAGGCGACAGTGAAACTGTGTCATATATTTCTCAACTTTTTGAAGATTGAAGATAATTTCCACGTTTCCAAATTATTGGTGAAGGCATCCTTTTATTTCAATGCAAATATATCCTTCTTAGTATTTAATATTTACATCCATTCTTTTTATTTAACCAACAAAATATTGGGAATGCTGGGTTATGAAGTTATTTCCCTTGGGTCAGAAATGTAATAGCTCTAAGTAGGCGACTGTATAATGATGTTTTAAAGATTACTTTTTAACATAAAAAAAATTATGTAAGGGGTTGTTATGTAAGGGATTGTTTGAAAATTCTATAATTAAGTCTTTAACTCTTGAAATGTGAACTTCGTATAAGCCAAGCATTTAATTCGATTATACCAAATGTAGTATTTTTTAATTTACTAGGGGCTACCACTTATTGTTAATTATGAAAAAGTATTCTACTTAAATCATGTTAAAATTTATATTTCTTCAATATTTTAAATAAAACTAATTGTGATAAATACTTGCATAGCTTATGACCAGATCAGAACGTCTGCGAGGAATAACTGTAGAGGACCAATTTTGATTTTTCACAATGTAAACCCTGGAAATTGTACGTTTATGGTAATGGTGCAGTGTTTTTTTGTTATTTTTTGTTTACCTAATATATATATATATATATATATATATTACATTCTCTGCTGAAATTTCTTTAAAAGTGAGTCAGTTCAAATTGAAGTATGTTTAGGCCTAAATTAATGAATTACAAGCTCTATACTTTTTTATATATGATTTGAAAATTTTTTTTGGTCGATTAGAGCTTAAACATAGGCCTACTTATAACTCGATTCTGAAAACTCAATTTTTCAGAAAAACACATCTTTAAATATTTGAATCCATAAAGGCCGAGTGATAAATGTGTCTAGAAATCAAAAATAGAGAGTTTTTGCAACATACGGTAAATCTTACGGTAACCGCTAAACGCTATTTATAAGTTGGCAAATTTACGTATATTACGTATATACGTTGTATTGTTCAACTGTATGAATGGTTGCTATTGTTCACTTTTCAACGAGATTTTGTACCTCAAAGCAGCAAAAGTACCTAAATCCGCAATTATTATAATAGCGTTTAGCGTTTACCGTATTCATTTACCGTATGTGCAAAAACTCTCTATTGACTTGTGATTTGCAGGATGTATTAAATCCATGCAAGTATCAGACTAACTATTTAACCATTAAATTATGTAAAAGTGTGTTATAAGATATATATTTTATATTGTCAATAGGTTAAGTCTCGAAGTGCCTATTGCTTTTAGTGAATTTCCCTTTAGGGAATACGCTATTACGGTAGTAGCCATGGTAAGACCTAAGTTCGGGACCACTTTACTTTTTCATTTTGAGGTCCCCAGAAGCCTAAAACACCATTCGTTCATTTTCTTATATATGTACGAACGTAATATAGGCCTATATCTATGTGTCCGTGGTACTGATAACTTTTGAAGGGGAACTCCGATTTTGATGAAATTTGGTATGAAGGTGTAAGACCAGGTCCATTTTCATGAGTTCGCGAACCAGCATGATCAGGTTATAGGAACGGGTTTTATGGGGTTTCAAAAGGGTCAAAAATGGGTTTTTGGCATTTTTCGGACCTCAATTTTTAAAATTCAAGAATATTAACTAAAACTATTCAAAAGAGCTTAAAACAAACCATTTTGTATTTTGAATTTTTAACTTGGCTTAATAGGTTACGGAGAAAAGCTAAAAATAGGTTTCCAATGTTAATCTTATGGGAAATCCACAAAACCCTATATCTCGCTTATTTATTGGAATAATTTTTTTTACAAAACTAACATTTTCTAACAACATCCCATTGTAGTAAACCTACATACTCATTCGTATGGTGTTTATAAGGAAAATACGAAATCTCAAGATCCTTTGGAAATTCGCTGAATATGCAGATCTGCTGTGACGGGGGGGGGGGGGTATTGATATATTTCAGACATATTCCTTATGAAGTATAATACCGTGTGTCCCAAAAATAATGTCACACCTTTAATTTATCACTGCTACTGTACTGATGATCACAGACTAATAAAACGCATACCAACTGAAACAGCTGAATCCCTAGTTTTTGTTTACTGATGAGCCGTGACGTTTTGCCCACCATGTGTGATGTCACGTCTCATTTGTTATAGTGTTGTTTTTTTTTCCTGGCCAGTGTTTTCTGTGTGCAGTATTCTGGAATATTCGGTGTTGTTTTTCTTCTTTTCACCAGCTGTGACGCAACGTCCTGAAAAGGATCATAGGTGCCGTTGGTGAACGTGACTGCAAGACGCACAATTTCGTCACTCTGGGTTTTCAAGAGTAATTATAGTAATTTTGACATTTCAACCAGTGATTTTTGTGCTATAATGCGGTAATTTAATCTGCCCAACGCAGCCTTTCGGGTGAGTCACGAGAATTTTCCATTTTAATTCAGAAATATGTTCGATGCATTTGGATTCGGTCGAACGACCACGTTGCAAAAATGACCAGTCTTCGGAAAAATACTGTTTTAGGCCAGAACCAGTGTTCTGTAAATTTTGTTTCATTGTTTCAAGCAAAGCAATCAATTTTGTTCTCCTTTTGAGACTGCATTTTGGGCCATCCACGCTTTTGCTCTTAGAGTTCATTTTTGTTAGTGAGCTGAACACATGTTTTTCAAGTTCCTGTAATAATTAAGATGTTTCAGTGTTTGTTTTGCATTAAATATTGTTTGTTATTGCTCAGTGCAACCTTATATTGGCCACCCAGTGGTCTGATGGGGATATTGTAAGTTGTAGAGTCAAAATAGGCTCATAGCCTAAATGGTGATGCTGCCAAAGTTTTCCTTTTATAACTCATTTTCCTGTTTAGTTTACTAGGGTTTTTGTGTTCTCAAAGTGGCCTAAGGCCCTGAGCTAGGCCTATGTAAAGTTTTATCAATTTCGGTTCATAATTAATGGTTTAGGCCTAGCTTTTACTGTTGGTAGCACACCAGTTTGGGGTAAAGTGTCAGGTAATCTTAGGTCCACAATAAAGTAGCCTTGGAGTTAAGTTCTGGTTTATATTTTATTTTGAAGCCTCACTTTTGGCCCAACTTTTAAAGGTAAAATTTTTAAATTCGGTCAGTAACTTTTTGAGATATGAGCCAAATAGAAGGGCAATGTCCGCCAAAACTGAAATTTTGTTGTGATGTTAAAAATGGATTAATTTTATGCTTTAAACCTAGTCAAATGTTTTCAACCTGTTCAATTTAGTTGTAGAATTAATATTAAGGTGTAGTTTAACTGTTTTCCATGTCTCAAGTATTTTGCTGTATTCACAACCCCTGTTTTAGTGATTTTCTGAGTAGGCCTATAGCCTATCTCATTTCCTTTTTGCTGTAATTTCTCTAGTCAAAGTAAAACTGTCTGTCACACTTAAAATGTTTTTCTGTCACAATTTTCATGAAAATTTGTAAAAATGATTAAAACTGAAAAGTTAGCATTTTGTGGTTAGTAGTGGCAAATTGTCCAAACTGGAACAGTGGATAATTTTTGTGGCAATTTTACCTTTTGCACTGTTGACACTAATTGCCTACTGAATGTGTCTTAAATGGAAAAAATATTGGCAAATTTTGGGGTTTACCAGGGTCCAGCTGGGGACTTGGTCCCACCGACAATGCCATGCAGATGATGGTTCCGGCCTGGTCCGTCCGCCTGCCCACCTAGGGGACATACATGGCCTTGGTCCCCACTTGCCGGAGCTGCAGGCCGACGCTCTTCTTTCCAGTGCCATGACGCCATAAACGAACTGCTGTGATGTGCCACTCCACCAATGAACTGTGATATTTTGTTATTTATGTGTGACAGTATTTGTTTATTTATTCATTTGTAGTCTCTATGTTAGGTTAGTATCCCATTAGGAGCCCGCCCTGCGCCACAGGTCTCCGGGTGGAATTATTTTTGTCAACCTCAAAATTCGGCACGCCAATTCTTTTGTGTATTTTGTGTTTGTAAATTGTTATGTTTATTTATTGAAATTTATTTGTTGTTATTTATTTAATTTATCAATGCCAATTTTAAAGTTAAAGTTTCAGAAGGGGGAATTTTTTTAATTACCGTTGTTTTTGAATTTTGAATATCGATATTCTGGTTGGCCAACCTTGGTGACATTGACTTCTGGTAAAAATCTTTTGTTATCAAATTTATCACTGTGGACCTTTGATGTTCCCGATTTTGCTCTGTTTTGCTGTTGTTAATTTTGCTGTTAACTTTGGGTAAAAATTAAAATTGCTGGTTCCACAAGTTTGTTTTTTTTGTTCTGAACTCCTGAGAGCGTTGGTGAGCCCCTCCCGTGGAGCGCCTTGGGCAAGCACGTTTCCAAAGGTCGGGTGCGCTTCCGCGGGGGTGCGGTTCAGATGGTAGCAGAGCGTGGTTGGTTCTGAAGTGTAGTCTCGGAGGAGTTGTGTTAGTTTGGTGTGTGTGAGTGTATGTATGTGTGTGTGCGTGGTTCTTCAATTTGGTGGAGTGTGTGTGTGGCGAGTGGGATAGCGTCTTCTGTTGGACCCCGGAATGGTTGCGTAGGAATTTTCGCCCAGACACCTTAGGAGGTTAAGGATTTTGAGCAATTGTGTTGTGTTGCTGTGTTTTTTTTTTGTGTGGCAGCTGGCTGAGGACACGATGTCGGGAATTGTCCCGGAGCACCTGCGGAAGGGTGAGCTGATTTTTGAGGTTCTGTCACGTGGGGAGGCCCCTGCTCCAGATGTGAGAAGTCTGCGAAGTCAGGTCCGAGGCATTCTGGGACAGGCTCAAAGTTGGCCTGTTGGCCTCAAGTCGGAGGATGAGTTGGAAGTGTGTAGGGCGCGGGTGGAGGAGTTGAGTGGTGAGCTTGAGGGCTGGAGTGAGTTGCCCTCGGGCAGGTCAAAAGTCTCGCTCCTCACTCAGCTGCTCCACTGGCAAACCAGGTTGAGTCTGTTGGCCGGGGTCCCGGATCTTGAGCCGACGTATAAGACCTGGGTGGAGGGTAGGTGTGCTGAATTTGAACAAGTCATTGACCGCCTGCGGTCTGCTGGTGTTGTGAAGAGTGCCGTGGAAGCTCTCGAGCGCGCTGCGGCGGGGTCTGCTGGGGGGGAGACTGGTGTTGTGGGGGCTGGACCGGTCGGGGGGTCCGTGGCCTCCGTTCCTCCTGCGGCTGCCCAGGAGGTGGTCCACGGGATGGATGGAGTGTTGCGGGTGCCTGCCCTGTTCCTCGCTCCCGCGGCGTCTGTCGCCACCCCGGTGGCTTCCGTTGCGGATGCGTCGCAAAAGGGTTTTTGCGGTGCCTTTGCGAAATTGCCTCATCCTCTCTCCTCCGCCTTGCAGGACCTTCGACCAGTTGACGGACTGGATGTGGAGGCACTGATCAAGTTCCTGGAAAAGGTTTTGAGAATTAAGGAACATCCTGGCATCTCCGATATCATGCTGTTGGAGCTTCTTGCTCCGCTTTGCAGGAAGCCGTTGAGTGACAGATTGGTAGACTGCCTCAAGCGCCAAACGAGCTTTGATTTCTTTCATGCTGATGTGTTGAATTTCTTCGTCCCTTTTCAAGTCATGGAAAGACTGAAGGTTGAGAAAGTTTTCCGCCCGCAGGCACCCAACGAGTCCCTCAGCCAGTTTGCCAATGACATCCGCATGGTGGGGCGAGTGTTGCGGTTGGACCTTACCGAGACTCAGCTGGTGGACATCATTCTCGTGGGTCTCAATCCTGGGGAGAGATCCCGGCTGGTTTTCGCTCCAAGACCATCTTCCTTCGCGGACCTGGATAGATTGTCTATCCTCTCACGCACTGTCCAGGCCGCTGATTCTCAAAGGGCCCAGTCCCTGGGGCATCTTCCCCGGAGAGGACCCGGTGTCGCGGCGGCTTCTGTCGGGGTATCCCACGTGTCTCCCACCAATGAGCAGCAGAGGCGTGTTCCTACCTGTTGGGGATGCGGTGGTATTGGTCACGTCAGACGTGACTGTCAACAAGGAAGAAGGAATGCTAACCTTCCAAAAAACTTGTGAGGACCCGGGGGTTCTTGTCATGGGAGTCCTCGGGGAATAAAGTAAAAGATGATGTTAAGATTTTTTCTAAGACTTCTAGTGGAATGCTGCAAAAGGGGTTCAAAGAGGTAGTTAGATCTGATTTTGCTGAGAAGGAGCCTCTGTTGCGGGGGATGCGTGGGGTTGCCTCGATGGGGGTCAAAGCGGCACGCTCAGTCTGCCCTCGCCTGAACATCTTAGCTGGAGACACGGTGCAGAAGGCCCTTGTGGATTCTGGAGCCGCCCGTTGTCTAATCTCCCTTGCGTTTTATGAAGAATTATTTTCTGGAGGTTTCATCAGGCAGACTGAGCCAAACTCTTCTATATGCTGGACTGCTTCTAAATCACCTCTTGTCATCAATTGCGAAGCTCAAATCAAAATAAAGATTGAGCATTTTTCCTGGGTGTGGAGCTTTCTTGTGGCTAAGGACCTTTGCTTTCCAATCATCCTGGGAGCGGACTTCATCAAACACACTGGCCTAATTTTGGATTTAGGTCGAGGTCAGTGTTACTTTCGGTTTTCCAGACGAGTGTCCATTCCTTTTGCTGATGAGGTCTTGAGTGCCGCTGCTGCTGTAGAGCCTGAGACAGAGAATGGTACCAAGACCGATCCTCTAGGGCATCTAGCTCCGACGGAGGCTGAGACTATCAGGGATCTTTGCAAACTTTTCCCTGAGGTGCTTACGCCAAGGTTGGGGGCTACCAATCTGCTGGAATATGAAATTCGTCTCACGGACACTCGTCCTGTACGTTCTCATCCGTACAAGTTAGCTCCACCCAAAATGGAATCTCTCAGAGGCATCATTGATGACCTGCTCAAAAATGGGGTCATCGAACCTTCCAATTCCAGCTATGCCAGTCCAGCGTTTCTTGTCCCGAAACCAAATGGAAAGTCTCGTATGGTCATTGATTATCGCAAGCTCAATGCCAAGATTGAAATCGACTCCGTCCCTCTCCCCGACCTGCATTCTGCCTTCGACTGGTTCGGTAAGGCCAAGTATTTCTCTGTTTTTGATCTCAATCAGGCTTATCACCAAATTCCATTGAAGGTGGAGTCCCGACCTCTCACTGCCTTCTGTGTTCCGTGGAACTTGTATCAGTTCACACGAGTCCCCATGGGCTTAGCTGTGGGAGCTCAAACCCTCACCCGACTTCTTGATTCCATTTTTCACGATGTGAAGTTCAAGTTTGTGTTCAATTACTTGGACGACCTTCTTGTTTACAGTGAGAGTTTTGAGGACCACCTTGTTCATCTGGAGGAAGTTATGACTCGTTTGCGTAGGGCTGGCCTTACCGTGAACCCGGACAAAGTTAGTTTCGCTCAAGCCGAAATTTCTTTCTTGGGCCATCTGGTCTCCTCCAAGGGCGTCCGCATAGATCCCGCTAGGACTCAAGCCATCCGGGAGTTTCCTCCGCCCAAGGACGCCAAGGGCATTGCTAGGTTTGTTGGCATGGTGAACTTCTATCGACGCTTCATTCCCAATGTTGCGGAGTTGGCCGCACCTTTGAATGCGCTCAGGAAGAAAGGCGCCAAGTTTGAGTGGGGTGAAACGCAGCGGACGTCCTTTGAGCTCTTGAAGGAGGCGGTGATGCAACCTCCTGTGTTGGCGATGCCGGATTTCAGTCGTAGGTTCATTTTGCAGACGGATGCCTCCTCACAAGCCATTGCGGCCGTGTTATCCCAAGAAGTAGATGGTGTTAGGCAGCCTATCGCTTTCGCCTCTCGAACTTTGACATCTTGCGAGAAGAAAAGTTCTTCTGTATACGAGCTGGAGTGTCTGGCTGTTGTCTTTGGTGTAAACAAGTTCCGAAGGTTCCTTGAACATAAGGAATTTTTGCTGGAGACCGACAACCAGGCACTCTCATGGCTTCTCGCGCACCCTCGCCAGCTCGGGAAAATTGGTCGTTGGGTGGGGCAAATTTCGTCCCTTAAGTTTACCGTCCAACACGTACGAGGCACTCAGAATGTCATTGCAGACACCCTTTCTAGGATGTATCATTCCCCCGACGACCATCTTTCTGATCCGGAGCAGACGGAATGTGCCGTGCTTCTGGAATTTCCTCTGGCCTTTTCGGATATCATTCCCCACCAGTTAAACGATCCTGAGCTGGCTAAAATCATTGGTGAGCTCCAGAATGGGGGAGCCCACCCCCCTTATTTTCTGTCCCAGGGTGCCCTCTGCTGTCGAGCTCGGCAACAGGGCAAACCTAAAATTGTGCTGCCAAGTCTTCTTATTCCGATGGTCTTTGAGTATTTTCATTCTTCCCCTGTGGGTGGGCATTTAGGGATCCACAAGACCATCTCCAAGATTAGGGAACTGTTCATCTGGAAGGGTATGGACCGGGACATTGCGGGGCGGGTGCGTTCTTGCCAAACGTGCTCGCTCAGTAAGCCCGCTCAGAATGCCAAGTTAGGGTTGTTGTCATCTGAGGTGGCGGAGAGACCTCTGGAGAAGGTTTTCATCGACTATGTTGGGCCTCTCCCACGTAGCAAGTCGGGAAACAATTTCCTGCTTGTTTGTGTGGATGCCTTCTCCAAGTTCTGCTGGCTTTTTCCCTTAAGGAATGCCACTGCACAGCTCACCGTTCAGGTACTTCGAACCCAACTGTTCCAACACTTTGGGATTCCCGCCACCATAGTTTCCGATAACGGAACCCAATTTGTTTCGCATCCTTTCAAAAGAATGTGCTTTGGGCACGGTATCCGCCATGTGACCACATCCCCTTACTACCCACAGCCTTCTCATGCTGAGAGGTTCAACCGAAATCTTCGTTCCGCTCTCATCGCTTTCCATGCTGAAAGACAGACAACCTGGGATCAAGAGCTCCCTTGGATCCAATTCGCTTTCAACACTGCTACCCATGAGAGTCACAAGGCGGTTCCTTTCGAGTTGATGTTTGGCTTCAAACCAAACAACCCCTTGGCAAATGTTTGGAGGATTGGCGACCTTCTGCCACCGCCTGGTACGCCCGATGTCAAGGAAACTTGGCAAGCGGCCAGGCGTAATCTCATTAGGGCTAGAGAACTTGTGAGGAGGAAATACAACCGAGGTAGAGTTGACAACCCCTTCCAGGTGGGGGATCTGGTTTTCTGCAAGGCTCATCCAGCCAGTTCGGCTGTTGACAAGAGAGCCGCCAAGCTGTGTTACAGGTGGACAGGTCCCCACCGCATCTTGGAGTTCCTCACTCCTGTGACGGCCCGGCTGGGAGATCCCCAGACCGGAAAGGTTTTGCGGAAGGTGCACATTAGTCATCTTAAGCCTTACCGCGGAAATCCTTAAGTTGCTCGGAAGTCTGTGCGGGAAGTGTGCAGGGCCAGGAAGCCTGATCACCTTTCTGTCCCCTCCACTCTGTTCTGGTTTTTCCCTGTTTCTCTTTTTGCAGGCCTGCACAAATATCTTTGGGTGAGTAGTCCCCTGGTTTTGGGAAAACTTGACGCCCCCGCTTTCAGACTGTCCTGAGCGTTCCTGGTGTGAGTGTTCTTCTTGTTTTGGGGAGAGGTTGTTTGCCTTTTGTTTTGCCGGGTGGTTCCCTTTTGGAGGGGGAGGTTGAGCCGTGACGTTTTGCCCACCATGTGTGATGTCACGTCTCATTTGTTATAGTGTTGTTTTTTTTTCCTGGCCAGTGTTTTCTGTGTGCAGTATTCTGGAATATTCGGTGTTGTTTTTCTTCTTTTCACCAGCTGTGACGCAACGTCCTGAAAAGGATCATAGGTGCCGTTGGTGAACGTGACTGCAAGACGCACAATTTCGTCACTCTGGGTTTTCAAGAGTAATTATAGTAATTTTGACATTTCAACCAGTGATTTTTGTGCTATAATGCGGTAATTTAATCTGCCCAACGCAGCCTTTCGGGTGAGTCACGAGAATTTTCCATTTTAATTCAGAAATATGTTCGATGCATTTGGATTCGGTCGAACGACCACGTTGCAAAAATGACCAGTCTTCGGAAAAATACTGTTTTAGGCCAGAACCAGTGTTCTGTAAATTTTGTTTCATTGTTTCAAGCAAAGCAATCAATTTTGTTCTCCTTTTGAGACTGCATTTTGGGCCATCCACGCTTTTGCTCTTAGAGTTCATTTTTGTTAGTGAGCTGAACACATGTTTTTCAAGTTCCTGTAATAATTAAGATGTTTCAGTGTTTGTTTTGCATTAAATATTGTTTGTTATTGCTCAGTGCAACCTTATATTGGCCACCCAGTGGTCTGATGGGGATATTGTAAGTTGTAGAGTCAAAATAGGCTCATAGCCTAAATGGTGATGCTGCCAAAGTTTTCCTTTTATAACTCATTTTCCTGTTTAGTTTACTAGGGTTTTTGTGTTCTCAAAGTGGCCTAAGGCCCTGAGCTAGGCCTATGTAAAGTTTTATCAATTTCGGTTCATAATTAATGGTTTAGGCCTAGCTTTTACTGTTGGTAGCACACCAGTTTGGGGTAAAGTGTCAGGTAATCTTAGGTCCACAATAAAGTAGCCTTGGAGTTAAGTTCTGGTTTATATTTTATTTTGAAGCCTCACTTTTGGCCCAACTTTTAAAGGTAAAATTTTTAAATTCGGTCAGTAACTTTTTGAGATATGAGCCAAATAGAAGGGCAATGTCCGCCAAAACTGAAATTTTGTTGTGATGTTAAAAATGGATTAATTTTATGCTTTAAACCTAGTCAAATGTTTTCAACCTGTTCAATTTAGTTGTAGAATTAATATTAAGGTGTAGTTTAACTGTTTTCCATGTCTCAAGTATTTTGCTGTATTCACAACCCCTGTTTTAGTGATTTTCTGAGTAGGCCTATAGCCTATCTCATTTCCTTTTTGCTGTAATTTCTCTAGTCAAAGTAAAACTGTCTGTCACACTTAAAATGTTTTTCTGTCACAATTTTCATGAAAATTTGTAAAAATGATTAAAACTGAAAAGTTAGCATTTTGTGGTTAGTAGTGGCAAATTGTCCAAACTGGAACAGTGGATAATTTTTGTGGCAATTTTACCTTTTGCACTGTTGACACTAATTGCCTACTGAATGTGTCTTAAATGGAAAAAATATTGGCAAATTTTGGGGTTTACCAGGGTCCAGCTGGGGACTTGGTCCCACCGACAATGCCATGCAGATGATGGTTCCGGCCTGGTCCGTCCGCCTGCCCACCTAGGGGACATACATGGCCTTGGTCCCCACTTGCCGGAGCTGCAGGCCGACGCTCTTCTTTCCAGTGCCATGACGCCATAAACGAACTGCTGTGATGTGCCACTCCACCAATGAACTGTGATATTTTGTTATTTATGTGTGACAGTATTTGTTTATTTATTCATTTGTAGTCTCCATGTTAGGTTAGTATCCCATTAGGAGCCCGCCCTGCGCCACAGGTCTCCGGGTGGAATTATTTTTGTCAACCTCAAAATTCGGCACGCCAATTCTTTTGTGTATTTTGTGTTTGTAAATTGTTATGTTTATTTATTGAAATTTATTTGTTGTTATTTATTTAATTTATCAATGCCAATTTTAAAGTTAAAGTTTCAGAAGGGGGAATTTTTTTAATTACCGTTGTTTTTGAATTTTGAATATCGATATTCTGGTTGGCCCACCTTGGTGACATTGACTTCTGGTAAAAATCTTTTGTTATCAAATTTATCACTGTGGACCTTTGATGTTCCCGATTTTGCTCTGTTTTGCTGTTGTTAATTTTGCTGTTAACTTTGGGTAAAAATTAAAATTGCTGGTTCCACAAGTTTGTTTTTTTTGTTCTGAACTCCTGAGAGCGTTGGTGAGCCCCTCCCGTGGAGCGCCTTGGGCAAGCACGTTTCCAAAGGTCGGGTGCGCTTCCGCGGGGGTGCGGTTCACTGAGTACCCAACTTTGCCACTACTTGGTGCATCAGGATCGTTTTTTTATAAAACATTAACTTTGCTAAGGAAGATTCAGTGTGTGCTGTGGTCTTTAAAGTTTATGTCCGTAATTGTCGTGCAACGTATCAGCGAGTTTTTATAATGAAAATCCTCCTAGTAGACAAAACATTTATCAATGGTGTAAGAAGTTAGGGAAACGGGTAGTTAGTTAAACAAAATTTAAAACAGGTAGTTCAAAAACAGCAGATGACATTGTCGAAAACATTCACAACAGTTTTACAAGAAGACCAGTCACGTCCGTCCGTTAATGTGGTCGTAAAATGTGCCCAAGTCCACAGTACATCGTATTTTGAAGAAAGTCTATCCTCATAATTAGATAAATTCGTTTACAGGAGGTCAAAATTGTGGTTCGGACACCATGTTGAACTGTAGGTCCCTAGATACCATTGGCTGTTGGGCTATGAATTAACAGTCCTGTCTAAGGATAGTGTCGGCCTTAGTTATTAAAATGACTACAAGATCGCGCCACAATCATTCTACACTTATCTCTCATTCATACTTGGCAACCAATTGAGTTAGGTCGCCATTTCAGTAAAGCTATTAAAGGCTTAAGTTCACTGGTTATAAATTCAAATGCCATGAAAGCTGGCAATATATTGAAAAGTATGATTTTGCTATGGGTATTTTAAATGAAAATGGGGTGGAAGTTTCATTAATCGAATCCTTTAATGCGACCACTTTCCACTAGTCGGGACTCGTACATTGCCATAACGTCTGAAACAAGACCGTTTATTGGACCAATTTTCTTTTTAGAAAACCCTATTAACAGTTTCATTAACCTTAACATGCTGAAGTTATATATATATATATTCTTCCGCAAACTGAGAATGAGAATTAAAATTGTCAACAAGAAGGGGCAACTCAACACTACGCGGAGATTGTTAGGGGTTTCCTGGATAAAAATCTTCCTCAAAAGTTGGATAGATAGGGGTAGGTGGAAGGCTTGGTCTCCACGCTCGCCGGACCTTAGCGCTTTGGATTTTTATCTGTGGGTTACGTCAAAACAAAGGTACAAAAATTCAATATGTAAATCACTTAAAGCAAAGAATCAGAGCTGCGATCGATACACCAGACATTTTTTGCACAAAGGAAGTGAAATTTCGTTGGGACCTCTGCAGGGTGACTCGTGGTGCTCACTTTGAACTTCGATAAACCTAGTCAAAACTGTTTATCTGTAAGTCTATGTAACTCTTGTATATGTTTTTATATATGTAACTCTTGCATATGTAAATGTATATAGTTTTGTAAATACATTTGTTTTAAAGTGTAACATTATTTTCGGGACAGGAATAATTTTTTAAACTTAATAGTTTGTTTTTATTAGTAAGTAGCAGTTTCCATTTTAATAGACATTTTTCTTAACTAGACATTTCAGATGTTCTCTTGTGAAGTATGCCATAAGGAGTTCATCCTCCGAAAAAACATGCTACGCCATTTACGAACCCACGTAGAAGATAAACAGTTTAAATGTGAAAACTGTAATAAATGTTTTGGAAGGAAATATAATTTAATAAAACATAAGAGTTTCGCTTGCCGACCATCAAACCTTAAAACAGAAGATGTTATCAATGAAGTCGTTAAGACGTCTGAGAAACCTGAAAAACAAACTAATAATCAGTTTGTAGAAGTTGATAAGGCTTTCAAAAACAGAATAAAAACATTTTCAACAAAACCTTCTTCAGGAGATTTAGAAAATGTACTTCAACAATTGGAAGAAGAAATTTCGGAGAAACTTGAAGACACCCTAGTGACCCATTCTGCTGTGAAATTTAACCTATTGGTTGAAACTGAGTTTTTCAACATATCAGGAGAGCATTGTCTCCGAAGTTTCAAGACTAAAAATACCATCGTGTATAGAACTTCCGATAAAAGATCTCTTCTTCTGGATGGATTCAAAAAACTAAAATTGGAAAAAAGTGAGTGTGAACTAAAAAAGTCAGGATGGAGCTTTCTTAGAGTAAAACGAGTGGAGTTGAGAGTTAACAAATACAACCCATTACGAGGATCTCGTTTTATACAGCTTCCAAAACGCATTTATGATAAGAAAGCTGTATTAAACGTAAAAAACACTGACGACTTTTGTTTCAAGTATGCAATACTGGGGAAGTATGTTACAAAAAGTCCTAACGATATAACTAGTTATATAAATAATGTGGATTTTGAAAACAAGTATAACTGGACGTGTATCACATATCCTGTTCAACTTAACAGCATCAAAGTATTTGAAAAAGTGAACAGCGTATCTGTAAATGTGTTTGGTTTAACAGAGCAGGATGAAGTATACCCTTTGAAAGTCTGCGATGAAGAACTAGAAGACCATTTTGATCTGCTGTATGTCACCGAAACTGGACACTCACATTATTGTTACATCACAAATTTTGACAAGCTAGTCCACAAACAGTTCACAAAAAATAATAATAAAATTAAAGTTTGTAAACGCTGTTTTACGCATTTTAATGATTTTTATGACGAAACAGCTTTGGAGAAGCTTGAAAAACATAAAGAGTTTTGTTTGGCACAAAAGGCATACAGATGTGAATTTCCATCATATGATAGTGTACGCTTCAAAAATGAGCATAGATCGAAAAAGGTTAGATTTGTTATGTATGCTGATTTTGAAACTATGTTGAAACCAGTTGCAACCTGTCATGGGAATCCTGAACAATCTTGGACGAGCATATATCAAAGACATTTGCCCTACAGCTATGCATATTTGATTAAAGACAGTGAAGATGAACATACTAAACTTCGTTGGTACAGGGGTGAGGATGCTGCTAAGCATTTCATGCAGACAGTAAAAGAGGACATCAAGTTAATCGATAGTATTCTTTACGGCGATAAAAAACTAGATGTGCCAAAACTAACAACAGAACAACAAGATGAATTTAATTCAGCTACTAGATGTCATATTTGTCAAAGAGAAAATTTCACTGCTGAAAACTACAAAGTAAGAAATCACTGTCATGTTTCCGGGGTTTATCTTGGGGTCGCACATAGGTATTGTAATTTGAAATACCAAGATCAGCATTTCGTACCTTGTTTTATCCATAATTTATCTGGATATGATTCACACTTTATTGTGAGGGAGTTAGGATGTGATACAAACGACATTAAGGTAATCCCTAACACAGAAGAAAAATACATCTCGTTTTCAAAAATGATTCAAGTTGAACATGGAAAAAATAGTTTGATGGAACTAAGATTTTTAGATTCCTACAGATTTATGCAAGATAACCTAGCAACATTGGCAGAAAATCTACCAAAGCAAGAATTTAAGGAAACAATGAAACATTTCCCTGAAATCTTCCAACTTTTAACAAAAAAAGGTGTTTTCCCATATGACTATATCACGGAACTTGAGAAACTTGACGAAACATGTCTTCCTCCAAAATCATCATTTTACAGCCAGCTCAATGATGAGGATATTTCAGATGATCTATACTGTCATGCTAAAAATGTTTGGAAAACAATGAATACCAAGAATTTAGGTGAATACTCAGATATTTACGTTAAAAGTGACGTATTGATACTGTGTAATGCATTTGAAAACTTTAGAAAAACGTGTTTAAAAACCTATAATCTTGATCCCGCTTACTACTTTACAATCCCTGGTTTAGCTTGGGATGCTATGCTTAAATACACTGGAATAGAATTGGAATTAATCAAGGATATGGATATGTTCCTGATGGTTGAAAAAGGGATAAGAGGAGGAATCACACAGTGCATTAAACGTCATGCTGTAGCTAACAACAAGCATACTTCAGAGACCCTAAATTCTGATGTCCCAAGCAAATATCTTCTGTATATTGATGCAAATAATTTGTATGGAGAAAGCATGTCGAAATATCTTCCTTATGGAGGATTTAAATGGTGTGAAGATGTCAATAGCATTAAAATCAATTCCATTCCTGAAGATGGGGAAGAGGGGTACATATTAGAAGTGGATTTGGAATATCCGGAAGAACTTCACGACAAGCATAGTGATTTTCCTTTTTGTTGTGAAACAAAATCTCCACCAGGAGGGTTCCATCCAAAGCTGTTAGCTACTTTGGAAAATAAGGAGAAATATGTTATGCATTACATTGCCTTACAACAAGCTTTAAAACATGGATTGAAACTCAAGAAAATACATAGGGCAATTCAGTTTAAACAAAAAGACTGGTTAAAACCATACATCGACTTGAAATACAGAAAAAAGAAGAAATGCAACAAATGACTTCGAAAAGGATTTTTATAAACTAATGTGTAATTCAATATATGGCAAGACAATAGAAAATGTGCGAAATAGAATTGACATAAGATTAGTATCAGATCCAAAAAAATGTGAAAAATTAATTTCTAGACCTAATTTTCTAGATCGCACTGTGTATGAAGAAAACCTCGTAGCTATGAAAATGGGACAAACCAAAATAGTGTTTAATAAACCTATTTACATTGGAATGAGTATTCTTGAACTCAGCAAAGTCAAAATGTACTCATTTCACTACGATGTTATGAAACCGTTCTATGGCAACCGCATCAAGTTATGCTACATGGACACGGATTCATACCTTTACGAAATTCAAACAAAAGATGTGTATGATGATTTAAATACACTTAACGTCCACTTTGATACAAGTAACTATCCCAAGAATCATTTTTTGTACTCAGACAAAAATAAAAAAGTTCTGGGGAAATTCAAAGATGAACTTGCTGGAGACATTTTATTGGCTTATGTTGGTTTGAGAAGTAAAGTTTATGCGATCAAACGAAAGGACTCTGAAATTAAAAGAATTAAAGGAATAAAGAAGTCTGTTGTAAAAAATACCATTGAGTTTCAGGACTATGTTAATTGTTTGTATTCAGGGGAACCAAAGTTAAGGAAAAACAACATAATAACTTCAAAACAACATACTGTTTCGACTGTGGCTATAAACAAAATCACATTGAGTGCAGATGATGATAAACGTTATATACTTGAAGACGGAATCAACACAGTTCCATATGGACACTACAGTTTAAAGAATCTAGAAGACTCGTCATACGAACCATCAACAAAGAGAATAAAAACTCAATGACCTTAAAAACTATATCGATAAACAAAGCATTCATCAAGATCCAAATAAATGTAATCTCAAAGTTAATAATTATGTAAATATATCCTAAATTTTTTACAACAATGTAGTATGTATATATGATATTATTGTAGGAGAAATGATCGGATTTTTACTAAGATAAACAGCTTCCGTGGAATATTTTGCCTAAAAACCACGTAAAAAAAAGGTGTGGCTAGGCCTGACCGAAAGGAAGGAGAACCACGTCAGGATTAACGTAATAAACGTAGTCCATGACAAAAGTTAACGCCATGGGGAATTACCACCTCGTATGAGCTCTGGTCATGGGAGGAAACATTCCGCGCTGTCTTTTCTTGGTAAAAACCCTTTCAGGATGTAAAATGTTAAGTAATAAAAATGTATTTTACATTAAAAATGCTAAGTAATTATAAAGAAGTATTTTAGTATAAACAAGTAACGATCTCCTTAAAAAATACTATGCATAAATCAGTTTAGCGCATAATTCTCTGCGTAGGTGCCGCTGTAACTTGATCTCATTCGAACATACGTACTCAGATATCCTAGTTTTATTAATATATATTTTTTTTAATCTTAATTAGTAATACACCTAGTTTAATAACGCAGTGAGGATATTTATTAAATATGATTTTATATTTTACTGAATTACTATTTTTAATTAATTTATTAATTACCTTTAATAACACAAAAATGTCATCGTGTTAGAGATAACAGGAAACGGGCCACGCCACCGCGCCGCCTGACCGCCTCCTGACTGCGTAGTGAATGGTGCCGCTGTAACTTCATCTCATTCAAACATAGGTTCTCAGATATCCTAGTTTTATTAATTTATATTATTCTTTTTTAATTTTAATTAGTGATACACCTAGTTTAATAATACAGTAAGGTTATTTATTATATAATTTTATTGTTTACTGAATTACTATTTTTTTATTAATTACCTTTAATAACACTAAAATGTCATAGTAGTAGAGATAACAATAAACGGGCCGTGCCGCCTGACAACCTCACGCTGCATCCCGCAACATCCAGCCGGCTCCACCGGCTTCTGATCCCATAAGAGTCCCCATATTGGCTCCACCTACAGGACGCACATATTATATCTACTTGCGTCAAAACATTTAAAAACTAAACTAAAACATAAAGTTATGACCTCTCTTTATAAAGCTAAAGCCAGGGCGCTAAGCCATTGCAGCTCAGCTTCACTTGCACAATGCAGCCCAATCAATCCTTCGGGGAAAGCACTCAAAGGGCACTCATTGACTATGTGAGTCATAGTCTGGAACTCCGCTCCACAGCCGCATGACTGATCTTCTGTCATTCCCCATTTGTATTTCCAATAATTACATATTCCCACACTAGTGCGGAATCGATTGAGAACAGTCCACTGCTTCCGAGGAAGATCCATACCACTTACTGATAAGGTTGGGTCAGCAATTAAAAATTGATTCCGGCCTTGGAAAGAGTCCCAGGAGGAAGTCCAGTCCGTATGGATGGAAAAGTTTGTCTCCGTCAACTAGGATGCTGTACGCAGTAGTGGTCTTCGGGACCTCAATCTGCCCATCTCCTGGGGTAGGTAATCATGGATGGGTAGCTGTGGAGCGGATACGATCTTATTATATATATTCCCTAGTAAGTGCCTCCCTTCGTCTTATTTCAGGTGGAACGATATTACACAGCACTGGGAGCCAGGGTACAGGTGTTGCCATGAGTGTACCACTTATGGCTCTCATGGTCCTGTTCAGTTGGACGTCGATCTCTCTGACATGCACACTGTTCAGCCACACGGGAGCACAGTACTCAGCGGTTAAGTAAACCAGGGACAAAGCAGTGGTTCACAGAACTTGTGCATTTGCTCCCCATGTGGAGCCAGCCAGGTGATGGACAGTGTTAGTCCTATATAGTTATATACGAGCTATAGTTCAATACGAGTTAATAGTTAAATACGAGCATGATACTAAAGTTTAAATTAGTGTAATATTATTGAAGTTTAAATATGAACATATGATAGGAGAGTCTAAATTAGTGCAATCGTCTTGAAGTTTAAATACGTGCAGATGATACAGAAGTCTAAATTAGTATAATCATCATGAAGTTTAAATACGTGCAGATAATACGAAAGTCTAAATTAGTGCAATGGTCTTGAAGTTTAAACACGTGCATATAATACGAAAGTATAAGATAGTGCAGTCGTCTTGAAGTTAAAATACGTGCAGATGATACGAAAGTCTAAATTAGTGTAATCTTCTTAAAGTTTAAATTGCAGAGTCTAAATAAGTTTAATCGTTTAAGTTTAAACTCTTTTATAAAATTCTTTAATAAGACACAAATATACAATACAGTTATTGAATCATATAATATACGCATGTTTTTTAGGAATGCTTTGTTTGAGTAATACAAAATTCGTAAAAAAATAAGTACACACAATACCAACAAAATTATTAAAAAGATCAGCTACGCTAGGTTATGGTGGATTGATTCTAACCTGATCTTCACTAATAATGATTTAATTATATTCCTTACAAACAAGTAATAAAAGTGGCTACTGGGCTGACCCTTTAATAGTAGCAACCCTGGACCAGCAGCGATAATAGAACTATGTACTTTGTAAGAGATAAGATCATTCTACACATAAAGATATGAAATATTATATTGTAATCACTGTTGGGTACATAGTATAATATAACAAATGTTGTCCATAAGCTCAATTAAAAGTTTTCTTGTATATTCAAATCCACAAATCTTTGGTAATGTTAAACTGCCCAAAATATTTACTGAAATTACACTTTACAGAAGTGTATTCGTGTTTATTTTATTTTATTAATATTTTTGGAAAGTGGGAATCCTTTGAATCCTCTTAACGAATGTTGTGTCGGACTCACCTGATCCGTCCCAATTAAACCCACAAATTTTCAGGATTTGTTCTACCCAAAACCGAGAATTGTACGCATGATGCACATTTTTTTCGACCTAAACTTCACGTTTGTTTGTCAATTTTAAAGAACCCTGATTAATTTATTTATTTTTTTTTTTTTACTGTTTCTTGAAATCTTTTTCCTGTAATAGTCTATGAATTCTTCTTTAAATACACATTAACTATTTTCACCAACTTTCTTTCGATGTAAGTTTTCCCACATACAATTATTACTTTTTTATTTTCATTAAAAATAATTTTCAATAAAGATTGCAATGAAGAATTTCCAAATTAGATTGACTAAGTTTTTGTTATATTTTTATAGAAAAAGTTTAAGGAGGGTTATTTTTAAGATTAAATAAGAAGTAGTGGATACTGGCAGGTAGAAATACGCGAGTTGTCTGTTTCCTGACATTTCCTACTTGTCTCGCGAGAAAGAGCATATGTATCATCTGTTCCCTTTACCATGGTTCAGCTGTTCCTACCCAACTGTGTTGTAGACTTTCCTCATGCAATATACTTGCTTTGACATACTGTTAGAAACATAATTCGTATGCAATTCTCTTGGTTAATATTATATCTTTCTTATGATTTGGAGTGGGAAATTGTACCTGTTATTAAATATTATAGTTACCTTTGTTTCAATGATAAAAATGTATGTTTAAAATTGGTTAAAGAGTATCAACTATATGAGTAGCTCTTGATAAGTTAGTTATTCATGTTCTTTTTTTAAAGACCGTATGTTACATCAACCTAGAAGTACAATGAGAAATTGTTTCCATTATATGGTTATTATTTACAATGTTCCTAAGGCAAATCTAATATATGCACACAACCTTTTAGTGTCTTAAAATGAATCTTCAAACCTAACCAAATTTAATAAAGTATGAAATCATTATATTACACTAGGTATACAATGCAGTTGTCTGCTTGCAATATTGAGCGGAGCGACTATTTTTTTAAATCAATAATAGCAAATGTTTTATAGGTAATTCAAGTGAGCTCGTTCGCTACGCTCACTCGCCGTCAGGGTTTAGCTCGTTCACTGCGCTCACTCACCATTTGGGTCAGCTCGTTCGCTATGCTCACTCGTCGTCAATTTACTCGTTCGCAGTGCTCACTCACCTTTTGGGTCGGCTCATTCGCTGCACACACTCGTCGATAGATTTAGGTTGTTCGCTGCGCTTACTCGCCACAAGTCTGCAATACTCTAATAATTTTAGACTACGCAGGTTTGCTGCGACGGGGAATTATATGTTTACAATATATTAAATGGTGCGTCGTCCAATATTTGCACCTGCTCTTCGTAAACATTTCATTCATGTACAAAGGTAAATAAACCACTAAAATAAACAAAACAACGATTTCACATAAAACTAATGTATTCACAAACAGCTTATAGTAACAGTCTGCAGTTAAATTTGGTCCTAATAACAGCTGTATAATCAACACACAGTAAACAAACCAAATAAAAATATTTCTCCTATTAAAATAACATGGTAACTTTAAAGGGGCGTAGGGCAGAACCCTTATGTCCGATTTGGACCATTTCAGATTTATACCTTCCCATAGATGGTTACTATGACCGAGCAAAATTTCGTGAGGAACACTCCAGCCGTTCAGGAGGAGTACTTGTAAATAAAAAGCCAGAGTGTAGTATAGGAGCTTCGCTCGCTCCACTCAAATATAAAATCGTGATATCATACTGTATAAAATAAAACAAAAACACAGTTAAAATGTCAAACTGAATGTTGATGTTTAGATTTTCAAATATATTTTGAAATTCAAGTATTATACAAGGGAGGGTAAAACATGAATTCATATCATGGTTGACCATAATGTTTACGCCTAGAAATAAGTAATTACTTCTTTTTTCATTTTTTTGTTAGTATGAAAACTAAATAAGACACTCGATTAAATCAACCGATCCGTTGTACCCATGGGAAATTCATTCTTGCATCAATATTTGTACACAACTCAATCTGATTATTATGTTACTACGTCTATAAATCTGTGTTGTTTTCAGTTAGCGGGAAAACTAAAATTTATGTTCTCTTTCGCGTTTTCATACACATTGATTTACTTCAATAACATAAAAATATGGAGCAATGAACCAGAACAAATGTAAATAACTCAAACAGAATAATGTATTTAACTAACTTATTGTGTATCTTTAAAAATTACTTTTCTATATTTAAAGTTGTTGACACTTTCATAATATTTAGGATTATAAAAAGAATAAATATGTTTGTAATTTTAATAATTTTTTGAATTTTGACCAGTTTTGCGAATTTAAAAATTGTTATAAAATTTTGTTTTGGGGTACCTTAATTTACTTTCTGTTTGAATTGCATATGAACAAAATACACAATAATGGTTTTGGTAGCAAAAAAATTAAAATAAATTGAGTTGTGCAAATGAACAGTCTCTTAATGAAGGATTAAAAGTTAGTAAGTGAGTAAGTTTCTTTGCCAAATAAATATTTTTAAGAACAAAAGTTGGTATCTTGTCAAAATTTTAATTTATACATTTATTTCATTGAAATTATTTCCAATTTATTCCATTATACTCAACCTTTCCGGTTTGTGTTATAGTTCTCATAGCTCATCGCCCTTTGAAATGATGCATGATATAAGCCCAACGAAGTTACCGTGAGACTTCTTTTAAGAGACGTCCTCCAGGGAAGTTTAGGAAATTCTTCATTATCCTTTGTCAAATTATGCATGGTTTTGAATGTCTTTCCTACTGTTTAATACTGCGCCATTTAACAGCAAATAATAAAATATTATATGAACCATTTTGTATATCCTAGGAAAAGTTCATGAATTTATGGTTTCATGTAAAGGATTATTGGGAATTAGGGGTTTGCACATTTTGAGAGCCTCAAAAACTAAAAATATTGAATGGTAATTTAAAATGTAATATGGTATATGTCTCGCTAACATTTTGGTCAAAACGTTTCAAGGTTGGAACACTCTGTATAGAACATGTTAAACGTTTAAATTTATACATAGATAAAAACTATTTCCGTAGTATTCCTTTTTATTTTAAACAATCAATGCAGGATAAACTTAGTTGGATCATAAAAGTCAGTTTCAAAAGGTTATCAAAATAGTTTATGTATTGAACCAGATATGATATTCAGGAAACATTTGATTTTTAACTTTATAATGTTTTCTATTTATGTAATTTCATATGATACAAATAACTTAAAATTTGTACACATGACAGACTATAATTAGGCTGATTTTCATAGTTCCGAAATAAGTAGTAACGAACAAGTATTGACTCCAATTTAACTAAAAAGAAATATCAGAGCCGCACTTGAACAGGCAAAAGGCAGCGGCCGGTAATTCGCATCCTCCAGGCCAACCTTCATAGATCCTGGGGAGCTGATAACCTTCTAGATCAGCTCGCCCGAGAACTTGGTGCTGACGCGCTCCTTATCAGTGAACAGTATCGGGACAGAGACCCAAACACTTGGATCTCGGACAGCCTCGGTACTGCTGCATTTTGGGCACGTAATACACGAGATGTTTTGGTGCGGAGTCACGGGCGCGGCCGAGGATTCGTCTGGGTTCGGTGTAGGGACGTGACTATCTTCAGTTGCTACCTCACACCCAACGAGGCCGTCCAGGACTTCCGCGACAA
This sequence comes from Neoaliturus tenellus, assembly GCA_030545055.2. Lineage (NCBI taxonomy): Eukaryota > Metazoa > Arthropoda > Insecta > Hemiptera > Cicadellidae > Neoaliturus > Neoaliturus tenellus. The sequence continues at coordinate 228,990,597 of CM061531.1, forward strand.
GATAGATAGCCTAGAGGAGTGCGTTCTCGGCACCACCGGGCATGTCGTCGTTGGTGGCGATTTCAACGCCAGGGCCGTCGAGTGGGGAATGCCCTCTACCAGCTCCCGGGGGAAATACATCCTGGATTTCATCGCCAGGGCCGGTCTTGTCGTCCTCAACCAGGGCGACACACCTACTTTTCGGCGCCCCGGGCAGAGAGGCACGATCCCCGACGTCACCTTTGCGTCTGAGTCGCTCCTTCCGAGAATCTCTGGCTGGAGGGTTGTGGAGGACTACACGGGTAGCGACCACCAATACATCGTTTTTGACCTGCATGATCAGGCAAATCGTCGAGTTTCCGCATCTCGGGAAGGGCCACGCCGGTGGAACACCAACAAACTGGACGTGGTCAAGTTCACCGAAGTCATCTCTCGGGGAGCGCAGGGGAATCCTGGTGAGGCTGGGGCCGAGGCACTAGTAACATCCACGATGGAACTGATCGTCTCGGCCTGCGACCAGTCTATGCCGCGAAGGAAACCCCGACGCGACAAACAACCCGTTTACTGGTGGACTGAAGAGATTGCGGAACTCAGAAGAACATGTTTAAGAACTAGACGAGCCGCCACTAGAGCGAGAATTCCCGCAGACAGAGTTCGTAAGTCGGAGGCCTATAAAGCTGCGAGAAAATCTCTCCGCCAGGCGATCAACAGGAGCAAGGCGAATAGCTGGAGGAGACTTCGTGACGACGTTGACTCTGACCCGTGGGGCCTGGGTTACAAACTTGTAACACAGAAACTCGGCGCCCGCTCTCCACCTTCCATCATGGAGGGCGCCACCATGGGGAGGATCGTCGCTGCGTTGTTTCCTGAACATCCACAGCGACCGCCGGTTGACTTCGGACGGGTAGAGGACGTTCCACTCTTCACCTTCGAGGAGCTGGAAACCTCCGTTCTCTCCCTGAAGAGCAACAAGGCTCCTGGCCCGGACGGGATTCCCAGTGAGGCTTTAAAGAAAGTATTTTCAATCAACGCTGACTTGTTGTTGAGAATGTACAATGCCTGTTTGGTAGAAGGGGTGTTTCCGGCTCCCTGGAAAACAGCCAGGCTTGTACTGATCAGCAAGGGCAAAGGTGATCCCGAACTGCCGTCGTCCCACAGGCCTCTCTGCATGTTAGACACGGCTGGGAAGCTGTTCGAGAAGCTGATCCGTTCCCGCCTGACTTCTGCCGTGGAAGCTGCCGGGGACTTATGCCCCCGTCAGTACGGCTTCAGAAAGGGACGGTCAACGATCGACGCTGTCACCGAAGTTCAGAGAGCTGTGGAGAGAGCCGAGAGCCACAACCATTTCTCCCGCCGAGTAGTGCTTCTTGTTACGCTTGATGTCAAGAATGCCTTCAACTCGGCGAGGTGGGTCGATATGTTGGATGCGCTTCGTAACACCTTTCGTATTCCTGCATATCTGTTGCGGCTCATCGAGGATTATCTACGCTCTCGAAGCCTGATCTATGACACGAGGGACGGAACGCGGACGATGGAAGTCACTTCTGGTGCCGCACAAGGTTCAATACTCGGCCCGGATCTCTGGAACGTTGCCTATGACAGCCTCCTGAGGTCCGAGATGCCTGAGGAAACCACTTTGGTTGGGTACGCTGATGACGTCGCAGCTCTCATTGCTGCACGCAACGTTGAGCTGGCCCAACTAAAGTTGAACCGAGTTATGCGGATTGTCAACAACTGGATGTCCGATCACGGTCTCTCGCTTGCTCTTAGTAAGACGGAGATCGTGATTCTCACGAAGAAGAGGATCGACACCGTCGTCCCGTTTCGAGTGGGAAGGGAGGTGGTCACATCAACTCGTGCCGCCAAATACCTTGGGGTTATGGTGGACACCAAGTTAAGCTGGAGGGATCAGATCTTCCGTACGGCGGACAAGGCCGCTAAGGTAGTTACTCACCTTAGTAGGCTGATGGCCAATGTCGGGGGTCCCCGATCCAGCAGAAGACGTCTGTTGATGTCCGCGGTCCAGTCCGTGCTCCTTTACGGGGCAGAGGTGTGGGCAGGCGCTCTAGATAAGGAGTGCTACAGGTTGCGACTCGCCCGGGTTCAGCGTCAAGCTGCGCTCCGGGTGTGTTCCGCCTACCGGACAGTGTCCGAGCCTGCCGTCCTGGTGGTCGCCGGAGTCATCCCTGTCAAGCTCTTGGCAGGGGAGAGGAAAGCGATTCATCAGAGACGTGGCGAGATCGGCAAGGACACGGCAAGAACAGAAGAGCGCTCCCGAACCTTCCAGCAATGGCAACACAGCTGGGAGCACGACACCCGAGGACGATGGACTGCGCGACTTATCAAGCAGGTCCAACCATGGGTGGAACGGCGGCATGGGGAGGTGGACTACTACCTGACCCAATTTTTGACAGGTCACGGCTATTTTCGATCGTACCTGAACCGGATGGGAAAGACCGGTTCACCGGACTGCATTTATTGCCCGGGTGTTCCCGACGATGCGGAACACACATTCTTCCGCTGTCCCCGTTGGGAAGGGCTCCGCCTGGATGCCACACAAATATTTGGTGCATTTTCGGTGGACTCGGTCTGCCAAAAGATTTTGGAGGATGAGGGCAACTGGGATTGTTTGTCACAGTTCGTCCGGGGCATCCTCCTGGAAAAGAAAACCGATCTGGACCGCGAAGTGGCCCAGATCCCTTGATAGAGCGGCTGGATAAGGAGCGAGCCCGACGGGCGTAAGCCAAATTTAGGCCTAGCCTGACGTAATGTGATAAACAATTCCAGGTTAGATTCCTAAAGAGTAGAGGAGGTTTTTTAGTGGGTAAACCCGTTTTTTAGGGGAGCCCCACACTACAGGCTGGCCACCTGTGTGCGTAATGCATTTTTCCGCCTCCCCCTCAAAAAAAAAAAAAAAAAAAAAAAAAAAAAAATATCAAGCCTAAAAGTAATCTTAATGAAAACTTACTTCATGATTTAGGACATTGCTTTGGTGTTTCAATGAGCCTATTGTCTAGCCTGTCTTAATTGCCATAGTTGATTACAACTTTGGATTGTTTAACTTACTAAGCTAATAGCCAGTGATTTGAGTTGGCCTATTGTTAGATCTTAGACAAGGATTGGATCATCATGATGTTGCTGCCAGTGTATGTTAACTCAAACAATCTACATACGTAGAGTAATTAAAGTTACTAAATGAACAACGTAGAGGTTTAATTAAAATAAAGATAACTGCTATACTCATTCTACAAAATGTTCTGTTACATCTTGCTTAAGAAAATATGTATATGGCCCATTTCGCTTGGTGATAGAATTAATTACTTTTAAAAAAATCTAAAGGTATAAACTTTAAAATGAACTTACGGAGAAAGAATAATTGATTGAATCATAAGACAGCTATTGTAAAAACCACTGATAGGAAGCAGGAAGAACTGATGTTTCAGTTATAAAATGTTTTTAAAACTTCTTGGGTCCAGATCAACTGATGTTTTGGTCGAATTTCGATCAGGGGACGAGATCCAGTACTGTATTATACAGTGTGGTTTAAAAGTCCCGGAAAGGTGAAATATATTTTTACTATTAGAGTAATGAGACTTGGTACATCAATAAAAGCCATAAATGTCCACTCTTTTAACCTATTATCACTTATTTATCCCTTAAGGGTGGCGGCCCACGAGGAGTCAGAAAAAATTCTTAAATATAAGCATAGGTCGAGTTTGGTATCAAATTAAAGGTCTCACTTATGCATAGTGCAATGCTGCGAACTAGACTACAAGTGGATGACCGAGACGGAAATGGCAAACAAACAAAGTTTCATTAAAAACATAGAGTTAAAATTTAAAAATTTAATAACTTTCTTAATACTTAACCTTTCAACGTTGGGTTTGTTTTGCTTATTAATCCAAATGCAAAGACATTTAAAATGATGTGTGATGTGACAGAGGCTAGAGAGGTTTCAATGTAAACACCCTGGAATGTCACTCTTGGAAGTCTTACAGAAATCTGCTTTAGTCTTTGTCAAATCATACATCATATTAGACGTCTTTGCATTTGGAGTAATAAGCCTCAAACCCAACGTAAAAAGGTTGAGTATTAAGAAAGTTATTGCATTTTTAAATTTTACCCCTATGATTAAGGGATGAAAAATAGATAAAAGCTGGTAAAAAAGCTGAGATAAAAGGGATAAAAAAGAGATAATAAGTGGTCCCTCTTCAGGGTAAAAAAAAGAGATAAAAGCTTAAAAGATTCGAAATTTATGGCTATAATTTATATACCAAATCTCAATTAAGTAATGACTTGATATATAATAGTAAAAAATATATTTCACCGTTCCGGCACTTTTTAACCACACTGTATGCTATTTATTATTTGACTATATAAATCGTACATCTTACCCGATGAACCGTATGGCTGAAATTGTAGAATCAAGAAACTTAAGGTGGAAAAATTATTGCATATTTTTTGTATTAATCAATTTTATAAAAGGCGGATGTGTCTAGGGACTATGACGACGTACAATACGCTTGCTAAGTAAAGGTAGTGTTATTGAAAGTGTGGAAGTAAATTAGTACTAAAACAAGCTAAATCTATTTAAATTTATGAACAATACGTGTAAAGGTGGAGTACATTAATATTTATTAAGGAGAAACGTATACAATAGAAGAACGTAATCAGTAAAACAGTTAATCCGTAGGATCAGTTACTTTTAATCAGATATTAAATAGTTGTTAAATCATTCTTATTTTAAACAAAACCACAAAACACAACAGCCCTTCAAAATAAGTTAAGCCTCAAGTTATCACTTTCGCACCGAACGACTGCGCAGTGTATCGCGACAACGGACCAACAGTGACTCCTTTCACATAGTCCAAGTGCCTCTGTGATTTTATTGCTAGAGTGTGGTAGAGTGTAGTACTAATTAGAGAGGGTAAAATGTCTAGATATGCACGTCTGTCCCATGAGAAATGCTCTTCTGCTTTTGCGAAAAACTACAAATAAAACTAACTACATAACGAACTACATGAAATTACCCGTACCGCAACGAGAGCAATCAAATTTACCCATGTCGTGGTGTGGGTATCGTGGTTTTACTCAACCTCCGAAGAACGTGTTTATTTCGGCATTTGCGCACTTAAAATTACCCCACTCCCCGGTCTAGGTATTTTCCTTCAGCCAATAAAATGTCCAAATAAAATGCTCACTCCACGATGTGGGTATTCCGCACTGTCCACGTCGCGGAGTGGGTAAAAATTACGGACATTGTTTGAATTCGGCAATTGAGTGTAACATATATACAGTTTTATATTCTATTGATGTTAAATATTTAAACGCAGAATTATTTTTTATAAGGAATAACCAATAAAAACAACATTTACATGCAACTGTAAATCAAGCTTTTATCTAAGGTGAAATTTTGATGAAGTAGCTAAACACTGGAACAGTTTGGACTTGCTTGGGGACGACTTAATGTGTTTGTCGAAGCATTAGTGATCTTGTAATTTCTCGTGGCTACGACGGACGCTCAAGATATTTTTACCTTTTAAAGCAGTTTAATTAATGGGTACTTTATTTGTTGTTTTTAAACGGGTAAGCCTTATAATTTTAATCATTTATTTTTAATTACCTAATTGTCAAATTCATATGTGATTTCAATAAAACTATTCATATATTTTTACAAAATATTAAGAAAGAGAAATGTAGGTGTGTAAAGTCGTTTTATTTTACTTAAGGCCTAATATTACTTTGTTAGCAAGTTTTAAATAAATTTGTTGCTTCATCAGGATGTTAGGTTACAAATGTTTTATTTTTAATATTGAGATTAATTTTATATTTAATTTTTAATACTTTTCTACGATTCTTATTTTTAATACCAAGAATATCAACTAATAATACATTTTAAAGTAAGATAGGCTAAATGTCTAGTTCGGCAATATCATCCTCGTGAATATTATTTACGATTATTGGAAAAACAGCCCTTTCGACTTGGTTTTATTTTTTTACAAACACTTTTTTTCTATTGTAAAATTAAAGTACCAGGGGGACCGAGCTTATGCTAGGTAAAATTAATATTTGCCACTTGCCTTTCTCGACAAAGCTAGTTCGCTCCGCTCACTCACTAGGCCTAAGAACGCTGCACTTTGGTATAACTGTTTTGAACCACACGTTAAAGATTATCAGCTGATTTTTTTTTTATTTATAAGCTACAAAAAATCTATATAAGGACAACATGGGGACTTTGAAAGGATCTAGCACGAAACCCGGATTTTTCACAGCCATAGGACCAACTCCAATCGATTCCTCGTGGCCAAAACCGGGTCCACGTCGTCGGCCCCACCAAAACCCCCATAGTCAACCAAGAAATAAAAAATCCTAAGAAAGAACAAAATTTTTTCCCTTTGCAATCATTAACTGTTTTAGAGTATGAGATGACTAAGTTTATTAAAATGTTTGTTACTTAATGAGATATATAGTATATTATTTAAAATCTGTGATTTTCCAATAAAGGCAGTTGTGCAACATACAGATTACTGATATACATCTAATCTACAAAACTAAGTACGTAACCGGAGAACTAGTTACATCAGCGGTGATGAACATCCCAACTTGCCAGTCACCTCACAACAGTACTCGGCTTGAATAATACAACCCATTGTTGGCTCATACCGCCGTCTACTATGCATCGCCGAAACAACACTGGACCTATTTAAAATTGGACTTAGTTTGCCGAATAGCCAACTTTCTGATTGAGTAAATTATCCCGATCGAGTAGCCTGATTGAGCACTACTAATTTCAACAGTAGGGTATTCAGTACATTTAATAAACATAAACCTGATAGTAAAACTGTGGCTCATTGTATGGTATGAAAATCTATAAAATTTACTTTTGGTGTATTTAATTTTTTAAGTATTGACGGCAGTTGCGTTTTTGCCAGTATCTATTAAACTCTTTTAGGGAAAGCGGTTCTAACCCCTCAAAGTCAGTGGCCATCCCCAAGAATCAAACCCGTGACCTCTTTAACTGAAGTCACCTCCTTAAAGATGCTAACCGTTAGGCTAGCAAGACCCCAATCCCCCCAGAATTGGTATTAAAATACTTGAGCAGTGACATGTTATGGTATAATTTAGTTGTGAAATGATGAGGGTAAATTTTATAGATTGGATAAAGTAGTAAAACTATGTAAAAATGCATTTTCTATATTTATAATAAACTTGTGATAGCCTACGTGTTTTTATAAAAATTCTAATCATAAGATAATACTTTGAGCATTTTGTAATTTTAAGTCAAATATTATTTCTAAAAAAGTTATTTTTTATCTATGGAGCAACCCATTATTAAGTATACCAACCCAATTATCAATTTGTTATTATTATAAAATAAGTAAAATAAATTTAATTTACACATTTACAATTTTTATAGCTTTAATGAAACCTTCCCCACTTCATTCTTAGTATATATTATATTCTAATCTATTTTCAATACACTAAGCTTATGACTAAGTTCCAATCCATTGTAATAATACATTGTACAATTATTAAATACAAATCATAATAATTAAATAATTATTAAATAATCATAAAATATAATATTTTAATAATTAAAATAATTTATAATTTAAATTAAATTATAATTATTTAACATATAAACTTATTTAAATAATTTTTAATTATTAAATAGTTATAATATTTTAAATAATTATTAAATATAAAAAAATTTTACATTGTTAAATACATTGTAATTTAATGGATTATACAAGTATGAAATTTTTTTAACAAGTGTTATTCATTTGTGTAAGTTTGTGTTCCATAAACGTTTAATACAATGTAAGCAAAATATTCTTTTACCGTTCCTTTAAATTGCCAGTATATTTTTTATTGTTAATTGAATATTTAATAACAATTTAAATCGAGAAACTTTTCGAAAATCTTGGTTAAAACTTGTTTTAATAAGTTAAGACATCTTACAAAACTAGTAAAAACATTTAATGTACTTAGCGCCTAAAGTTAGCAGCATAAATTATTTTTAAGCGACGCAACATAAAGCGCACGACGCGGAAGTAATGGAGTGAAGAAGTTCCGCCATTAGCTCAACTGACATCCTGCACCTGACTGTCTCTTGACTCACATTAGGTCCGGGATAACAACTCCTCTCACAATAACGTCACAAATGCTTTTGTTTGCTTTGGAATTTCTTGTGACAACTTGAACTACTTTAAATATTTTTATTTTACACTGTTATTGTAACCATTAAAATGAACAATATTGAAACATTTTTCATAGTACTTCATTATAAGTTAAATTTTTAATATAAAAACACAGAATAGTACTGTCGACATTAATAAATAAAAAACAAATTCTAATAAAAACAAATAGTTTAAGAACTATTTAGCCTACCATGAGTAATATAAAACGGGGTTTTATGTGGTTAAATGTTACAGTTAAATCTTCACACAAATCTTCAAATCTTCAGTACAAATCTTCACATTAATTCAATGTAAATTACTTGGTTCAAGGGATTGCAAGAAACTCCAAAAGAAAAAACCTATTTCATGATGTTAACGTGAAATTAGTTGTGATTCCAGAGGTAATTCGAGTCAAGAGACAGTCAGGAGCAGGACGTCGGTTGAGCTAATGACGGAACTTATAAACTCCAGAACATCCAGATTGTCGCTTCGTTCTACATTACAAATAAAAAAGCTATCCTGCTAATTTTTGGCACTAAATACATTTTACTACATTCATTTTGCACTTCAAGTTCAATGGCGTTAAAAGTAAAACGGTAATTTTTAATATAGCCTACAAAAAAAAAAAAAAAAAAAAAAAAAACTAAAAACTAACCACTTGTAACCTAACATAATTGTGTTTAAGAAACTGTCAACTATATTGATTTATCCAACTTCAAATTATAAGAACACGTTTCAAGTCTCGTCACTATTAAATAAAAGCGCAAAGCATATTTTTACGTTCATAGACTTAATTCGTTAAGGTTTTCATTATTTTTCACGAAACGAAAATTTAATTAGAGGTCGTTAATTAAACAAATTAGTTGATGTTTGTTTTATTGTTATTAAAAACCGAATAATATTTTACATTCAAAATATAAATTTAAATTTTGTATTGCTAAGACATCAAAAGTAGTAACAACATATAAAAATTACATTACATAAATAATCATTCCATCAAAATAGTCATAAAAATTACCTTATGAAAAATATCAATAAGTCTTAGTTTAAAAAAAGAAGTACGCCCAACTTTTTCCATTGATTTCCGAATTTTAAAGAATTTCCTGTCGTTAACGTAAATGACCGTGATTGTGTAATACTATTCCTTGTTTTGTGGCTTAGACATTCATTTTGGGCGATTTTCCTTAAGTTCGCTTTAAGTTTCGTTAAGGGTCATTTACTAGAAAGTAAGCATGTCTTACAGACTTATTTCAAACCCAGGATTAATAAAATCAAGTGGTTATTAGCTTCATTAAAGACGTCTGAAATAATAAAATGTAGAAGAAGAAAGAGTGGCAGAGCGTGATTCATGTCTCAAGAGAGAGACAGAAACACAAAGCGCCATTGTTGTGGAGGTGACAGTCCCGAAACTCTTCGATGTAGGCTGTTCTTTGACAAATGTAAAAAGTGATAAAATGTAATATTAATCATAGAACGCATTTATACCAGCAAAATAATTTAAGTTGGATGATTTGTGAACATAATATTTAAAATTTAAGAACATAAAATTGATGTTTTCTCCTTGTAAAAATACATAAAGAAAACATCATCATGCAATTCTTCTCTTAGAAATCTAAAAAGTAAAATAATGCAATTTAGTTATTTTCATAGTTTGACTTTTACATTTTCAGTAAGGAAAGCGTTGGCTCTCTTATTCAGGTACTTGTCCGTTGGTTTCCCTTGTCTACTGAGTTTATATTATGAAACCCAATGCTATATGAACTCATTAACCTAAAGTAGGCCTACTTTAGATACAATTTTTCCACAAATTCCAGGTATTTAGGTTGATGCAGTTCTTACAACCTAGTCCCAGAATGCGGAAATGTAATCAATTAGAGTGAGGAATGTGTCGCAGGTTTAGTTTGGTTAAGTTAGCTCAGGTTAGCATAGTCAAGTCTAAATGGTTTCGTTTTCTTCTTTCTCTAGTCTTAAAAGAAAAATATTTAAACATGTAATCTACAGCGTTAATTAATTTATCGCCCACCCCATAAATGTAGTAGCGAAAGAGCTTCACTGACAATGATTGCCTGACCTCGAACGACCTTTAAAACTGTAACCCAGATGCATTGTTGTAAAATAACTGACAATTGAGATAATTAGATTGAGGTAACCTAACCAAACTATAACTCATTTCAATGGATGGTACCTATTATAGGTACATCGGTTATAATAACAGACATGTACCTTCAAACCCACGTACCACCTGATGCTTTTTTCAATTTTTGACGTACCTCCCAAATTTATACCCCCCCAACCGTTACAAATTGGAGCCTTTAGGCCAGAGATTTGGATATTGTTTTCATTTTTAGGATATTCTGCTATCGAAAATTTGATTCATTCCACCTAATTTGCTATGGAGAGGTGTATATAAATTGAAACACAAATTTATACAATTTAATAATAACGAGGTGGCCCGTGCGCAAATTGCGCATTTTAAGATTCTGTATGAGTGAAACTCACCTACAGTACGTGAATGTTGATTATGAAGTGACAGAGATCTGTTTTTGTTTACTATCTGGCTTTTAAAATTCATCTGAAGGTAATCAGCTGGTAAATTACAATTCACATTAAAGAACTTGCAATAAAAGTTGGTCAACATTTTAAAGCGCCCTCTAGAAAAAAATCAGAGGCGAGGGGGTCGAAAACCCAAACAATATGACCTTTTAAATTACGATTCGTCACTGCGGTATATCCTAAGCTTTAAAATGACACCTCAATCTTAAAAATCGGTTTAGTAGGTTGAGAGAAAAAGGGACGTAACAGACGAAACCCTTATAGGAATAAGAAGATAGATAATAACCAATAAATGTTCTATTTAAATTGAATAAACATAAATTTGAATGAACATAGCTGAGTCCTAAACAAATATTAATGTAGTTATAAATTGACATAATAATACAAGTATATTTAATTTTGCACTTTGAGACAAAAAGTTGCTAACTGCAAATTCTATAAATAAAGTTAAATACAATAAAATTGGAGAAATTTTTTCGACTACATACTTGGACTGCAAAAAGAAAATTATTTTGCATTTCTACAAAAGTAACTGAAACCATAACCATTTAAATTAACAAACGTATAAGTATTGACACCAAAAATGGTAATGGGAAAATTTCTTACTCAAGAAAGACTCGATGTCAGAACCAATAAATAATCACTACTATCTACACATGGAAAAAAACTACCCGAACTATTTTGACATATCACTCAAAGGGCTTTACTGAACTTTAAACTTATGTAGTCTAAAATATTTCTAAGTGATAAGCTTAAAATCCTCTGTGGACATGACCAAATAAATATTCCCTCAGGTTTAATCGTTTCTGCGGAGCGTGTCTAATAACTTGAAATAGTCCAAAGTAATTCTTGAACTTAAAATAATTCAAGTTTAAATGGGATCAAAATCATTATTCGTTAATATAAATTTATTCGAGAAATGGGAGTCTTAAAAATAAATTACTTTGCTAAGTTGGCACGAAATGTCTTTAGCCAGTCAAAGCTATATTAGAGTCTCTCAACTAAGTGGAAATGCGTGGTAACGGAAAACTGAGCTGACCAAAACATCTGTCGGCGTCAAGTCGATCAGAAACGCTTTTATTTACATTCCGTATATTATATTTTTGATTTCTTCCTTTTTCCTTAGCGTACCAACCGAAATGCTGTCGCGTGCCACTGTTGGTACACGTACCCCCGGTTGAGAAACTCTGGTACACCATTAGAAAACCATCATAGAAAATACATCAACATAGATAAATGAAAATTACCAAATTGAAATTAGCATGTAAAACATTCAAGCCGATTCACATTTTATATAAAACTACAAAAGTACATAACTCAAATAAAAGGATATTACATATTAGTTAATAAGGATATATTAACTGTTGAACTTACTTGTTTGACTTAAAGTGATATTGACGTTACAGCTACACAGCACAGGAATGTTTAGTTTCTCTTGAAGACCGAATTGGATTTTACTGCTACATCGTTGACTGGAATTTCCTCAAAGTTGTTCAATGGCCGAATTGGATGTTACTGCTACGTTCACTTGGAGGTTGATATATACTGGAATTTCCTCGTTGTTGTTCAATGGCCGAATTGGATGTTACTGCTAAATTCACTTGGAGGTTGAAATATACTGGAATTCCTTTTAGTTGTTGATGGCCGAATTGGATGTTACTGCTACGTTCACTTGGAGGTTGATATATACTGGAATTCCTTGTAGTTTTTGATGGCCGAATTGGATGTTACTGCTACGTTTACTTGGAGGTTGATATAGACTGGAATTTCCTCGTTGTTGTTCAATGGCCGAATTGGATGTTACTGCTAAATTCACTTGGAGGTTGAAATATACTGGAATTCCTTTTAGTTGTTGATGGGCGAATTGGATGTTACTGCTACGTTCACTTGGAGGTTGATATATACTGGAATTCCTTGTAGTTTTTGATGGCCGAATTGGATGTTACTGCTACGTTTACTTGGAAGTTGATATAGACTGGAATTTCCTCGTTGTTGTTCAATGGCCGAATTGGATGTTACTGCTAAATTCACTTGGAGGTTGAAATATACTGGAATTCCTTTTAGTTGTTGATGGGCGAATTGGATGTTACTGCTACGTTCACTTGGAGGTTGATATATACTGGAATTCCTTGTAGTTTTTGATGGCCGAATTGGATGTTACTGCTACGTTTACTTGGAAGTTGATATAGACTGGAATTTCCTCGTTGTTGTTCAATGGCCGAATTGGGTGTTACTGCTAAATTCACTTGGAGGTTGAAATAGACTGGAATTCTTTGTAGTTGTTGATGGCCGAATTAAGATCTCTCTGGTTGACTCGTACTACTGATTTCTGGAATCACCAATGTATTTACCAACTTATAATACTACACAATGTTAATGTTTCAAATAAATTTATAAATGTAAAATCCTTGAGAATGTGAATCGGCTCACTTACTGCTAGTTTCAATTGGTATATTTCGGAAAGCTCATACCTGAATTGTAACCCCATTGAAGATACTCCATGACATATGATTTCAGTGTGTCTTGGCGTTCGCAGTTGTTTATTGTACTCACCAGCTTTTGCTCGGATTCACATATTGTGAGATATCCACCACTGCTTAACCTTTGAAATCAAAATTACAAAATCATAATTTTTTTGTTTCAAGTGAAGACAAACGTCAATATATTGAAGAATATGCAGAATATCTAAAACACACTTACAAAAGTCAAAACAGCCAGCGCTGGCACTTTTGCCACCCTAGGCAAACGTTAAACTTGCCGTCCCTGCCCTCCCCCTTTTCCTCCATCCCAAACCTACCCATACCTTCGTTAAACATCTACAATAATTTACATTCCATGGCAGATCGTTTTGAGTAAGATAATATTATTTTTATATTCTATTTTTCATATTCACAGTTACTTCGGTGAAATGAAATCGAAAAGACTAAGCGACGAGAAACTGCAGTAGAACGGCGATTTCCGCTGCAAGTAGCATGAAGTGCAGCACGGGAACCGACCCTTGGAATTGGTCGGTTCCCGTGCGGCCACTAATGGGTGCACCAGCCCCCAGGTGGACTTGTGTGTTTAAAAAAAGGCCCTTTTTGTCCCATATTGGATTGCAGAAGTGACATGAGACCATTTCCCCTAGTCTCTTCTAAAAATTATTTTGAGTACCGGGTATTTCATCAAAATATTACAGTTTTCCAACTGTGTCTTGTAGAGTAACCTTTATGTACAATATAAGAATATGTAAAAAAATTTACTTAATTGACTTAAAATTTAAGTCAATTGAAGAAAAAATGACGTCATGTCAGCACTGTAATAACAATGAATTGACATGAAATTACAGCAATGTAATTACATTGCTGACATGGAGTCCTTATTGTCTTTTCGCTTCACATAGAGAATGTTGCTGTACACAGCCAAACTACTTATAACCCTCAAAATTTTTGGATTTTATACTGAAATCTCAATGAGTACTACTTGTAAGTTTTTCGACTTAAACTAAGTGTAAGCCACTAAGATTTTGAAATAATACTATAGTTAAATATATATATTTAAAGATTGAAAATGATGTTATCATTTTAGATTGAAATCTTTCTGCAATATTTTTTATGTGTAATTGCCTTATGAAAACGGGTTGGCTGATAAAAAGTGGGTTTTCAGTAAAATAAATGTGTATACTTATCAACCGAAGGTGAAGTGCATGGACAGGTTCATTAATTCTAAGAGATATGAAGATGTTTCTAATGTAACAACCACACGATTTGTCGTTACTAAATAAACAAAACAAAAAAAGAACAAAACAGAAAAACATGGAAAACGTGCACAGCCTAGTCCTCTCTCTAGAGCTTTCATCATACACTGCTTTGATACGTTCTGTAAAATGTCAAATATAAAAAAAAAAATTATCACGGGCAAACTGAATTTTTTATTTATTTTAAGTAGAACTTCACTCCAATATTGAACTGCACTGTTTGTTTTCAAATTAAAATTAGATTTTTGCTTGTTAATTAAGTTTTGGAATAAATTAATGTAATAATTGTACACCTCATCATTGTACTTACCTACCTATAAATGCTTTAAAAAAAGAAATACGTTTGCAAATACATGTAGAATGTTCAAGCCAAGTATTGTGGCTCTGTAGGAATTTCTTTTTCGGGTGTAAAATTTAATCAACCTCTATGTAGTGTATTGGAAATTTATATTTGTTTAGCGTACATTGCAACCTTACTTTGAACAAATCTACGTTTCCTTAACAATTTGAAATATCACAGATACATTTTATTACCGCACGGTACAATATTGTCAATAATTATTTTAACTGTACAAAATATTCTTACCTGATAAGTTCATGAGATGCTCGATTAATTGTGATTTCTACACGAATAAAATAAAATTATTCTTTCAAAATTATTTTTCTTGGGACATAAAAATAGTAATGATTTATTTCGTATCTTGGCAACCCATAAAACAATACTTTAAGTTTACTAATATCTGTTATCTAGGTTTTTTAAACATGTTACTTTCGAAGAAACATTTTGTAGTAAAAACAATTATTTTCACTCACAAAAAAAAAATAATTTTGTAAATTTTTGAAATTTCTGAACATAATTTAGTTGTGAGTCTTTCGATTACAGAATTCGTGTTTATATCAATTTGATTAATCTTTACATATGTTAGATATTTTATATTATGAAACAAGCACTGTTTGTATGAGCATAATTTCTTCCCGTCTAAATATTTTTTTTATTTTTGTGGCTATATAGGGGTTCGGATAAGAGGAATCCATTGAAGCTGTTGCCGGGACTGGGAAAAATTCTATTTCCGTTCATCCACAATTCAAAGTTCAACGTGATATCAAAGCAAAGAGCTCGTCTTTTAAGTTTTAAAAGTTTACAAGTTCACGAGCCAATACTCGGTCACTTTGGTACTAAAATTTATTAAATTAATGGATTTGACTCTGTTTCTATATTTAGGAAATTTTTGGAAATGGAAATTCGGCCATATAAAACATTTAATTTGTGAAAGTACAATATAATGTTAAAAGTAATAATTTAACTTACGTTGGCCTGGAAGTATCACATATTAAGTTAATTGCAACAAATGTTTTAAGAAGAACCTTTACGGTTCTTGGGAATCATCTTCTGTTAAAAATTATGAAATGTAAATGTTCATAATGAGTACCGTAATTAAGAACCTTAGGGTGAACTTAAATAAAATTACTACTTTTAACTATAAATAATGTGTCAAGTTGGTATCTAACAAAATAATGTTAATGTTAAGGGAGTTTAACTAGCAACATCATGGAAAAAGTTGTATTTGTTGAAGATATATAATTTTGAACAAACTACTTTTATATGCAATAAGTTTTGAAGACACATATGATTCGGTTAAAGTAGTTTTGAATGGCTGCATAGCAGCCTATCAGCTCTGTTTAAAAACAGCCAATAAATAAAATTCCCCCAAAAAACTAATTTTCAATATATCTTTCCCCTTTACGCCTCCGTGACTGGGCCATCCGCGTTTCACCTAATACAAGTTAACGAGGCTACACAACCTTAATCTGGCCTGTTTAAATTGATACACATTGTTGCAAACCTATCTACTTACACCCATACCCATGGATTTTAAAGAAAATAAATGTATTTTCAAACTGTTGAATTTCACTGACAATGCAGGTCTGATGAGACGAGTAAATATAATTGATTGAAAAAAAAGTAAGCTAAATCCTATTGAATTCCCTGTAATAAATCAAAACTTATGGGTGAAAATTTCAATATTAACTTGCAATACATGCCTAATACACTGCTAAAGGAAACCCAGTCTTACGGAGAAAATCCCTAACAGATTTAAGAAAACATGAGTGTCTGTCGCTGTTAAGAACCAAATGCTGCATCCAGATATCGAGCTTTCAATCATAAAGTTTGATTGGCCCTGAATCTACAAAATGAGCTCTGATGATTGTGGACAAACATATCTTATTTGTGGACGAACGGTAAATTTTATAGGAAGATACAATAACTATCTCTCCAATGCTTGGAGGAACAATAAACCAGAAAGACCCAACGTCACAAAACATCTATTAGAAAATGCTAGAGTAATCGTTTGAAAGCAGCACCTATTAGTTTAGGGGAATTATATTACCGCAAAATAATTCACAAGAAAAAAATTCATTTCATTTTCATGTAACAGGTATGAGGGTAGTTATCCGGCGGCAAACTTTTGGACTGAATACATTATGTTCCACTTTGTTCCATGGTTATGCACTTGTATAATTAACATTTATATAAGTGACAATTTAAGCTATATTTTACAAGTATACAAGGGCTGAAAACTACCCCTAGAATTCTACATCCAGAAAGCAATCTCGTACCCCCAGTGACTGAATCGTTAATGAGGCATTATTGTCTTATCTTTACATTATTAATGTTGTTTTGTAGTATTACCAAAGTAAAAATAAACCAGGAAAAGAAACACAGTGGAGAGAGTAGTCATTCAATAGACGATGACATCAAATTTCGTACATCATCAAACGTTGAGAGTGGTTGTTTACAGTTACTTGACAACTTACAATGACCTCAAATCCCAAGAAAGGTCCAAATTAATTTGGTGTTTTTTTTTAAAGTAATTGTGTTTAATACTCTTTAAATATTAGTTTGTTTCTCAAATCCTTTCATTTTAACGCATTATTTGATTAAAACTAAAATCAGGAAACGAATACATGACTTATACGTAGGGCGCTATGATACCAACACGTGATTAAATACAGATTAAATTATTATTTTTGCAATGTGATAATTATTAAATTTAAACATTTCATGTTTTTATTTAATGCATTTTTAATTGAAATTTGTAATGGAAAGTGTAAACTTCCAACAGAAGGGAATTTGCTCCTCTCTCACTTTCAATAGCTTATTTAAATATGTGCCGTGTAGTAAAAATTTCTTAAATATGACGATGATGACCTTTTTGTGATGTTTAAAAAAGGTTTCTGTTAACAATTTAATTTATTTGGAGGTAAACTTATATTAAAGGAAATGAATGATTATACTAATAACTAAATTTACACATAAATACACAGACAATACTTATTTAAATACCATTTGTAGGGGGGGGGGGGAGTATTAACTTACTTTTCGGGCTATATTTGGGTTTTAATTCCATATTGGAGATTTCAGGTTAAGCTTTACGTATTATTCGGACTATTTAGATATTTTAATATTGCCAATAAGCCTGTGCAGGACTATAACTTTCTTTATTTTCATTATCCATCGACCTTGTGGGAAAAGTGGCTGATTATTTAATGATTTAGTTAGATATGTACTTCGATGCCAGAACATTATTATTATTATTATTAAATATCACTTGAGGATATATACGATTTATCAAAATAATGTACAAATTATATTTATTATTACACTATATGAATCCATTCCCAAAACATTTATTTCAAAATTGAAGTCAATATTTTCAATATTTTCATTACGTTTATCTGACCTCTCTCAGTTCTTGGCTTTAGTGTATTAGGGACATCAGTGTAGACTAGCATAAAGCTCTAACCTCACACCATGTGATTGGTTCCTTTTTGGGGTTTTATAAGATATGATTGATTTCTAAATAAAATAATGCTCTTCAGCAAATAAAACTTTAAATTTATTTTATCTACGGTCGTTGCAATAAGCACCATTATTTGATTTCTTTATAACTCCCCCGGTGTGACCTTGACATTTAACGATTTTACTCCTCGCCATACACACCTGTCATATTTGTTTGTACCAGGTATCTCCATGTTACACTACTAATAGTTTTCTGAGGGAATTTCAAGGCAGTTAAATATTCTTCATACTAGGGTTCTTCATATTATACTAAAGGGGGGGGGGCGTGATGTTGCATTCCATTAAAGCTGCACGTTCTCCCTGGGTGGTGTTATGCCAGCTGCGAGACAAAATTCAGATGGCATTTCTTTGCTAATTTCCAAATTGGGTCTTGTTTCAAAAAGAGGTCATTTTACCACAGAGGCCCTTATTAAAGATCAAAGTTATTGTATCAGCAAGGTGCTGCTAGATAATAATGTTAATGTCCTCACACTAAAAGAAACTTATATAGATAATGTAGATAATAGTGTGACGGCTAAAAATGTTTTTAGAACAGCATATATTTTGAAGAGGCAGTAGCTTAAAGAATTCATTTTAGTTTGTTTAAAATTTCTCAAACAAATTGTTTTTTTTCCTAAGTACGTAATAGATGTAAATATTTATTTTATAAATAATGGATATCATTTAAGTCAAAATTTTGTGTTGTGCAACTAATGACACGTTTAAAATTTTAAATTATTGAAAGAATAAATGAGCTTTAGTTTTTAGCTTAACATCTTATTTTACGGAGGTGTGCTAAAAGTACAACGACCACCCTGAGTATCTGGGAGTCACTTTAGATCGATCTCTCACATTCAAAAAATTGTACAAAAATTGTATGTGTACCATTGTATGTCTCACCACAGCTACAACTAACATTGATCACGACCTTGCTGGCTCTACCTACATGGAGACCTAGCGCACATGTTACAGCGGGCACTGCTTTGTTCCCAGTTTGCTCGATTACAGAGTACTGTGCTCCCGTGAGGTTACATAGTGCGGAGATCGCCGTATAGCTAAACGGGGGAACGGGGCCATTAAGTGGGACACTCGTGGCAACCCCTAGACCCTGGCTCACGGTTCTGTGTAATACCGTTCCACCTGCTATAAGCGAAGCGATGAAGAATATTATAAGATCTTATGTGCTCCATAGTTCCATTAACGATTACTTACCCCAGGATTCGAGCCGATTGCAGAAAGAATTACAACAGTATTGTAAACGAATCGGACTTTGCTAGTTACGTCTTAATGTGAATTTTAAAATTTAACTTTGAAACGATATTTCAAGTCTTGTAATTCATCCTGCATGGAATTGGTAGGAGGAATTTTTATAATTGTTTAGGTATTTAAAAAATGTTTAAATATTTATTTGGAGTTTTTTGTAGTTTTCTTTCGTATGGTCCTTTCATTATCTCTGGCATAATTTATTATTTTAACACATATTTAAGTACACTAATTCCATATACCTTTTAGATTACACATTTTTTGTATAAATTTGGTATTACCATAAGGCAAAATTCTATTATAATTTGTTAAGAGAATATTTCTGCACAGTAATAATAGATTTAAGGATGACGAGGCTGTTGTGGTTAGAAACAGGCTGTTCGACGAATCGCAGTATTCCCTGTAAAGCTGCCACTTCTTAGAGAAATCACAAGGAAGGTGTTGTTCACGTTCAAGGGATGGCAATAATGTATTTGATCTTCATGCATTGAGTAGGAATACTACTTTGAATTCCGTCTGACTCATGTTGAACAATCCTTTAAGGAATTAAAAAAAAATAAATAAATAAAAAGACGTGTTAAAATAAATTTTATTTCTATTATATGTACTCCAGGTAGGCTACTTTTATAAACAAAAAGGTTTCATAAAAGTTTTGTTAAAAATTAATATTAAAATATGTAATAATTTTAAAGTTTAGTTTTTCATCTTTAATAGGTACACATTCACGACTTTATATATTTCCATTTAATTAATTTTATATGTTTTAAGTTTAACTAAATGCTGGATTTAAAACATTGTTACTCTACAGTGAAGTACAAAAATTCGTTTCTGACATTCAAAAATAAAATTGACGAATGAATTTCACAAAATAGTTGATTGATTAAGGAATCAAAAAGCGATTGTTTACGAGACTGACAAAGAATTGTATTGCCATGACATCATACATCACTGGGAGATTTAAAAACAAATTGTAGAAAACGATCCCGATTGGATTCCTTTCATTCTCGTTATTGCATGAAATTCTAGTAACAATGGATATTGATTACGTATTTGCCCTCTTTATTGGAAACGTTAAAGGTCACGGGATTTATACCTAGACTCTTTGATTTTTCTCGTGAGCAATAGATGAATCGCGGTGTAACATTTTGACTGGAACTTTTTTTACAAAGTTAAAAACTATAAATTAATAACGCTAATATAATTAAAGTCAGTGTGGGCTATCTTTATATATTCTCTCATAAAAAATATGAATAAAAAGGAAAAACCTTTTAAATAATGTAAATTACCAACCCACCTAAGTCAGCCAATTATAACGCTACGAACACAAACCAAATTTAACTCAAAAGAGAACGATATATAATATAAGAATACACAATTTTGAACCATCCCATGGCAATTTTTTTACCAACAATACCTAAACAATATTCTATTTGTCAGCCAATACTGAGTTGACCATTATATTTAGCTAACAAAATAAATAACTTCTAAATAGAGACGGCATTCCTTATTTTTATAACGGCACAATTTAGTAATTTTATAATGAAACGTATTGGAAAGAAAAATCCAACTATAAAATTAGTATATGTACCAAACGCACCAACCAATCAACTAGTGTCAAGCTTTTGTTTTAAGAAATTAGATAAAAATCTGCTTCCCAAGGAGGACTGATATCAATATTTATTTCGTAGATGGATGTTGGAGTTTGTGCATTCACACCTGACAATAAATTTCATCAGTACATAAACCTTAAAAGTAACGTAAATAAAGTCATTTTCTAAAGGCACTGACAGTTATATGTTCAAATATTCAAACTAAACTTAAATAATAATTTTCACGACAGTTCCATTTCATTGTAAAACATCCAAAATATTAACAAAGTTCCACAGGTTGCACTCACAGTTTGTAACTAAACATTTAATATAAATATATATATATATATATATATATATATATATATATATACACAGTTAAATTGCACCGACAACATAAATTTCACATAATTCTTACCTATATAACTTACCACACATTTAATTAAATACAGAAGTGGTCTGGTTCCAGGGTTACAGATAACACTGCTTAAGGTATGATAATTATTCAACTAAATGATTACGAAGTTAAAAGAAAATCAGTTGAAAACGGCGTCAAAAACAGGGGAATACAAAAATCGTTGCTACGCTCGTTAAGGCGTCGTGAAGTGTGTTACTATAGTTGTAGTTGATGGCTGAAACATTTTGTTTTATCAAAAAACCGTATGGTTTACACAGGTGACTGCGCTATTAGCAAAAAAATTTAAGAATTCTGTGAACATTGAGTTACGATGACTTAAGCAAAAGCCAAAAGTTAATAAATAAATAAATTCTACACTGTTGTAAAATTAATTATAAATATGTATAACTTTTCAACATTTATTTTGCTGTTGATACTAAGAAGTACTTAAATGCAAAACATAAAAATCCACTTAAAATTTTAAAATCTTGATCAACCAATGAAAACTCTAATAATGACTACAAACAAATTTTGATGTTGGATTCGTATTCGTACGATAAAGGCGTTCTAAAATTTATGGTCCTGAAATTCCCAAACCCCAATCAGAGAATTCAACCGTACCTTTAGTTCGGGCAGTCAGAACATTATAGATTTTCAATATCAGTGACTATTCGGATTCATCCCTTATTCAGTTTCATCAATAGACTTTGTATTCAAAATCTTTTAAATCTATTAACCTAAAAATATTTTCTCGTAATTAATCTCGCTTTAAAGATGAAACAAGTAAACTTTTTAATATCATAAAAATAGTAAACTACCATAACCTTTTTTTTTAAAAATGTTGAATTGTTTGTGACTTTTGTCAATACAAAAGTATGTATAATTCTATTTTAACCATTTGTTATTAAGTAAAATATAATATTTAATCAGGAAGTGATAACAGTCTACAAGGTATATTTGATTACTTATCATATTTATAAATATATCGCATTCAATAAACAAGTATTAAAAACACTTCAAGAGGAGTATGTTTTATTAATTTTTTTTATTGCCAAAAACATTCTGATTAGTGTACGCCAAATGTCACACACGGGTTTGTATTCTATCGGTTAAAATATTGAATTTCGTTTCATTCACTCTGATTTATAATTTATTAGGCATAGATTTCAATTCAAATTGTTTTTCTAATAGTCTAATTGTTAACATCTTGAATTTCGTTTCAGGTAAGGAGTTCGATTCAAGGAATGCCCGAACATGTAGAGAGAGTTGTGTTCTGTTTTTCCTAGAAATTTTTAAGTGCTCATTGGATTATTCTACTACAAACGTAGACATTTCCCCCTTTACTATGGGTTAGAACTGGCCGTACAGCATTCCCTGACTTTTGGGAGAAACGACTAAACGGGGATGGCCGGCAGATGCTTGAGGGTCTTGAGAGTGCACGCGTTTTGTTGCAAGCGCTGATGCGTGCCTCAAACTGCCGACGGTCTTCTCCAGTGTGTCGTCAAGAGCCAGCTTGCACTCCAGGAGTACTTCAGTCTTGGTCAGGAAGTGCGGCATGAAAGCAGAGGTTGGACTGTGCATTGCCACGGGCGACCCCCGGCTCCCACGGCGTCTAGTACGGGTGATCGATGGTGGAAAAGAGGTTCGAGCCCCGGTGAACTGGGAAAGGAGCACCGAGGGTATGTCCTGCGGAAGACCAGCAAGAATATCAACCTCGACACCTGAGTAGCTCATTTGGTCTGCCCGAGACCAAACCCAATAAGGGGATGTTCTCCTTTGGCTTCCCAGTTTGCAGCATATTATTAAACATGGCTGTATTAGGCTCCTAATTGTATATCCTTTTATATCATTCAGTTACTTAGATGTGGTTGCATTTATCATTACCGTTGAACGTCTATTGTTAACTTTTGGTGTGCTCCACATTCTACTCTCAAGGGATAACTTATCATTATAACTCCTCACCAATCAATTTGAAAAAATTTTACAATTTAAAACTAATATTGGATCACAACACTAGAGCAAATATTTTGTAAGGCCAAAGAGGACAATAGATAAATAAAAAAAAAATTCTTACATATATAAACGCACTATATATTCAAAGACAGTTGTGGTCTGGACCAAGAATTACAGATTGCACCGCTTCCAATCCGAGCCGACTGAGTTAAGTCAGTCGTTTATCATTTGGGCAACCCTCTAGTGACGTAATCTTTTCTCCGATTTCTTACACGTTTTATGGGAAAGTAAAAACCCCATTAATTCCATAGGCATTGGTTTGAAAATGTAATATTTTGCAAGTTGTAAAAATAAAAATAAAAATAAAAATAACATTGCTCCTTAGTAAATTATTGATTTGACATTCACTGTAAGACGATTCTCATGTTTTCTTGAGCATACCTTAAACAACAAATTCTTATAAACATTGGCATCTTATCTTAAAAGAATAATTGTTCTTTAAATTATTTTTAAAGAACTAATTGAAAACATAATTATTGCTGTCAAGGCTATTATTATCATTATTTTTTTGTCTCAGAAGTATTTATTCTTTAAATCTTGAGTAAGTTTTGGAATGGCGCCTGTAGCGACGGTAAGAAAACCATATACTTAAATTAGTTTCATGCGAGGAAATAAATCTAAAAATCAATGTAAACTATAAAAATACAGAAAAAATTTAAAATACTAAAATTAAACGTTTTGAAACTAATAAAAAAGTGTTTAAGTATTCTTATGAAAATATTAAAAATGCACTTAGGCCATTAATTAATTTTTATTACTCTCCTACTATTTGTAACTTACGTCCCTACTACGAAGTAGCAACTAATACCCTTAAATAGTGACGTAATCTTAAAAGGAAAATCCTGTTCTTTAAGTACTAGTACCAGGGGGACCGAGCTTAAGCTCGGTAAAATTATTACTTTCGTTTCTCACACAAAGCTCGTTCGCTCCGCTCACTCGCCAGGTGGAAGGTTTGCTGCACATTGGTATGATTTTCCTAAAACCTCAGGTTTAAGATGTAACACATTGGTTTATTTTATCTACAGTTATCAGCTGATTTTTGTTCAATTTAAAAATCTCCATAAGGATAACATGGGATCTTTGAAGGGCTCTAGCGCGAAAACCGGATTTTTCCCAGATATGGGACCAGCTCCAATCGATTTCTGGTGGCCAAAACCCCCATAATCAATAAAAAAATCAAAAATCCTTGGAGCCAAAAAAACTTTGCCCGGACAAACGGAGCTTGTTTTAGAGTATAAGATAAGATAAGATACAGGTTTTTAGATCAGTGGCGGCTTCAGGGGGGGGGGGGCATGGGGGCCATGGCGGCAGATGACACGGACAACGGAATGAGGGACGAGAAGACTGTGACGTGATTGCCATCAGCTGATCGGGACTGTTGACAGTGGCTTCAGAGTGGGGGGGGGGGGGGGCGATCGAGCCATGGCCTCTTTCCCCTCAAGAAGTTTTTGCTAGTAAATTTGTTGCCTTGCTCGTTGGTTTTAATTTACTTTTGTTTTAAGTCATGCAAATCATTTTATTAATATTACAACAATCAGCTATAGGCTATCTCTTAACAGTTAACAGATTCAATAAGAATGCTTAAAAGTAGTATTCTTCTATTTTTGTTTACCTTTCATTGTTATTCCGTTACAAAAATGGCAACCCACAATACAAATGCTAAAAATTACATTTTTAAAACTTAATTTTAGACAACATTTGATTTTTGCTGGGGATGAGGCTATTTATTAACTTATTTTTGGCCCGAAACACTATTAAACGCAAAGTTCAAACAAAATATACCCGCTTTATTTTAAGTTTGTGGAAAATATCGCCATATAGACACTTCTCGTAATAAGATTTGCGCGCAGCAGACGACACGGGCAAAGCGACGAGAAGGACAGTATTTTATTTGTGGTATAATTGATTATTGTGAAGGTAGGTCATCGTCTGGTCGACATTGTTGAATAGAGTCATAGCCGTAGCCTTCTTTTTGGAACAGTATTTTTTAAAGATTGTTTTAATAACAGTACGGTGTTTCAAACAGTTTTAATTTTGTATTAAGTGCTGAGAATAAAGTTTGAGCTGTGATCATTTAGAATTGATGGAATAGGCCAACCGTAGGCGTAGGCCTACTTTTGTTTTACTATGGGGTAGATCGTGAAGCTACATATGTCGGATTTATATGATCACTTGGAAACCATAAGGAACTAAAGCCGTATATTAGAAGGGAAAAATAAATTTCAAATCTCGCTTTTATGAAAATAATACCTGATACCTGATAGGGGAGAGCTCAAACTCTGATAGGGGATACTCATGACGACATTGGCCCAAGGGGTTTTTTACCGCTAAGTGTATTTAACAAATTAACACCTATCTGATTTATTATTGAAACGTGTTAGCAGAGTGCATATTTAATATACTGAACACACACTTATCAAATTAAATCATTTATTTCTTTACTACAACATTCCTATTAAAAAGGGTTTCACAACACCTAACACAAGAACCAAAACAAAAACAAACATAATAATACAAACAGCTGATTTTTAGAAACATATTAAAACAAGGTATTAATCATTTTATTGCATACATTCTAACACCCCCCTTCAATAAAATGATTAATTATGAACTAATCTCAGTCCAATACTATTGGTAAACTTTTGAAACGAGTCCTTGTTCAGTGGTTTTGTAAATACATCGGCAATTTGATTTGAAGAACTAACATATTTTATTTTAACCACTTTGTTCAAGACTTTCTCTCTTATGAAATGATGTTTAATGTCCACGTGCTTCAATCTTTTATGGTTTTGAACATTTTTTGCAGTGTTAATTGCACCTTGGTTGTCTTCTAAAATTAATACAGCCTCGCTTTCTTCCATCACACCAAAATCATTAGTTAAGATGCTTTTCAACCAACATGCTTCTGCAATAGCACTGCTCATCGCAACATATTCTGATTCGGTAGATGAGAGAGCCACAGTTTGCTGCTTCCTTGTTACCCAACTGATAGCACAGTTCCACAATAAGAAAACGTAACCAGTTGTTGATTTTCGATCTTGGAGATCTCCTGCCCAATCAGCATCTACATAACCTCTCAAAGTCTCTTCAGTCTTATTTTTCTTGTAGACCAAATTTAAATCGATTGTTCCTTTTATGTACCTTAGTAATCTTTTCAGTGCAGCCCACAGTTCTTGACTTGGTTTGTTTTGATAACGACTTAATATACTTAGGGATGTACTTAGATCAGGTCTTGTGCCCAGCATTGCGTACATTAACTTTCCTATCACTTTCCGACATCTTGCTTCAAGTTCATTTCTTTCTTCCAAAGTTTCTGGGATTTGGCATGAGTCCAGAACAAAATTCTGATCCATTGGTGTAGACACTGGCCTGCAATTTTCCATTCCAAATTCTTCCAATATTGACTTCAAGTATTTTGATTGATTCATTCGGATTTCCCCCTTTTCTAAGTTTTGAACAATGCTTATGCCAAGAAAGTTTCTCACCTTACCCAAGTCTTTCATCTTAAAATTTTCAGATAGTGTCTTCTTAACTGTGTCAATCATATGTTCATCACTTCCAATTATGAGAATATCATCCACATAAAGCAAAACATACAATCTGTCATTGCCTGTTAATTTGCTATACAAACAGTAGTCATTTTTTGATTGAACAAAACCATTATGAATCATACATTTGTTGAATTTTTCATTCCAATACTTGGGTGACTTTTTAAGTCCGTACAAAGCTTTGTTAAGTTTAAGAACGGTTCCATTTTTACTGCTTGAGACTCCTTCAGATATGTTGAGATAAACATCTTCATCCACTTCTCCATAAAGAAATGCACTTCGAACATCCATTTGATAAACATTCATGTTGTTTTCATTAGCTATTGCCAATAAAATTCTCATCGTAGATAGTTTTGCTACAGGAGAGTAGATTTCAGAAAGTTCAAACATTTCTTTTTGCTGATAGCCTTTTGCAACTAACCTAGCTTTAAACTGAGAAGGTTTGCCATTTTCATCCGTTTTTTACTTTAAAAACCCACCTTGTACCAACTATTTTACAGTTTTCTGGAGGTATTACTTCCGCCCACGTGTTATTTTCTTTAAGAACTTCAAGCTCTTCCTCTATTGCTTTTTTCCATTCATTTGATTTACTTGATTGCATTGCTTCAGTAAAACTTTTAGGTTCTTCCTCTTCAAATCCTAAGAAACTAGTTTCATAGTCAGAAAATTTGTTAGACCTTTTAATTTGATCACGGTTTCTTAGATTGTAAACTTTCCCGTTCGTATTATTCTTTTCACATTCTTTTTCAGTTTCATCCAATTTACTTTCTTCCCCTTCCTGTGTTACTTCACTGTGTGTTGCTTCTTCTTCCATCACCACATTATCACCATTGTCTGTTTTATTTTCGTCTGTTAGAGTGACAGTGGAATTGTTACTGTCAACGGCAATTTCCTCTTCTATACACGGAACTTCATTGAAGATGTGATGTCTTGATTCATTGCTTAAACATCCTTGATTTGTTACTTCATAGGGCTTGAAAATTACATTCCTCACAACTTCAATTTTCTTTGTATCAGGAAAATAAATTCTGTAAGCTTTAGAATTTTCCTGATAACCCACAAAAATTCCTTTTCTGCTTTTCGCATCCCACTTTTTGCGTTTTTGGTAGGGTACGTGAACAAAAGCATCTATGCCAAAAACTTGGAAATAATCGAGTGATTCTGGCTTTTTCCCAAACCAACATTCATAACGACTTTTTCCTACAATTCTACTTGCTCCAGTTCTGTTGATGACGTACACAGCTGTATTTACAGCTTCTGCCCAAAATACTTTATTCATTCCACGTGCCTTGAGCATAGCTCGAGCCGCTTCAACAACAGTTCTTATCTCGCGTTCTGCCTTACCATTTTGTTCAGGACAGTAAGCTGCTGATCTTTGATGTCGTATTCCTTGAGTTTCAGTTAATTTTTTTACTTCGTGATTTATAAACTCCAGTCCATTGTCTGATATCAGTATTTTGACTTCTCTACCTGTATCATTCTTAGCTAATTTTAAGAAATCACTTATTCTCTCTGAAACTTCTGTTTTGTATTTCAAAAAATAAACTTGACAATACTTTGAAAAATCGTCTTTCAAAAGCAAAAAATATTTTGACCCTCCAAGTGATTCCACTTCCATTGGACCACATAGATCAGCATGGATTATTTGGCATGGTTCACATGAACTTGCTTCACTTGCTTTAAAAGTGGATCTTTGCTGTTTTCCTGCCAATCACGACTCGCAGAAAAAATTTTCATTTTTATTCGCCATAATGTTGTGATTTTTAAGAGTAGCCTTTACTTGGTCAATATTTTGATGAGCTAGCTTTTCATGCCATTCCATCAATGAATATTTTACAGTCAATCCAGTAAAGTTGTAATCGCATTTAAAGTCCATTGCATATAACTTACTCACTTTCGAGCCTTTAGCACATGGTTCAGTTCCAGAAACATTAAAAAACAAGCAATCATTTTCATTCCACTCAACTCAAAAATCCTTTACTCAGTACTACATTCAAAGAAAACAGATTGATTCTTAGTTCTGGAACATATAAAACGTTAGACATTTTGGTTTCAATCCACTCCTTCCCGTTGAAAGCCAAAACATTTACCTCACCAATCCCCTTACATTCAAGTAATGAGCCATTGCCGACCATAACCTTTTTTTCTTCTGTTACATCACTAATGCTAGAAAATAGCTTTTCATCACAGCACATGTGTTGGGTTGCTCCACTGTCGATGTACCAACACTCAGGTTTCAAATCACAAAACAAAGCATGATCTATTCCAACGAATGCATTTTTACCTTTATTGTTAGAATGGCTTCGGTTTGGCATTTTTCTATTACTTAAATCAACTACTTCTTTATTCTTAACTTCTTTGGCCTTTAACCAGCAATCCTTCAAAACATGACCATTCTTGTTGCAATAAAAACATCTTACTTCATTTTTAATATCACGTTTTGTACCAAAATTTGACTTTGTATTAAGATAACAGTCACTTTTCAAGTGTCCCTTTGACCCACACGCATAACACTTAATATTCATCTTATTAAATCTTTTTGCAAGCAAAGCACTCTCTTTTGAACACTTTTCATTCATTCTTTCTTCTTCAATAAGCAACCTAGATGTAAGTTCAGATAACTTTTGTTCATCGGAAGAAACTGATTCCCATGCAGATACAAAATGACTAAAATTAGAAGGCAAAGATATCAATATTTTTGTAATAACCATTTGTTCAGATACATTTTCTCCCAGCTGTTTCAATTTACAAACTAACTCTTCTATTTTAGATATGAATTCAGACATAGATTCACCTTCATACTTCATGTTAAAGAACTTTTGTTGTAATAAATGCAAGCTCACTTCAGATTTCTTCTCAAACACTGAGAGTAACTTAGTCCACATCATGTAAGCACTCTCACAAGTCAAAATATGAACCATTGGCCCTTCCTCCATTCTGGTTACAATCATTTCTTGAGCTTTACTGTCCCTACTGTTCCACTCTTTTATAGCCTTTTCAAACTCACTTTCAGTCTTAGATCCTTTTTCAGGTTTCTTCTCACTCCCGTCCGTTATGTTGAACAAGCCCTTTGACGTCAAAATAATCTTCATTTGAAATTTCCAAACACTCCAATTTGACTCCCCCTTGAGTTTCACACTTGTATTCAGTGCCTCCATTTTCACAAGTAAAAACTGTAATCTTATATTCAAATTACAAATCTTTGCTTATAATTTCTAGTGGGGGGCCCATAACCTGTTAGCAGAGTGCATATTTAATATACTGAACACACACTTATCAAATTAAATCATTTATTTCTTTACTACAACATTCCTATTAAAAAGGGTTTTCACAACACCTAACACAAGAACCAAAACAAAAACAAACATAATAATACAAACAGCTGATTTTTAGAAACATATTAAAACAAGGTATTAATCATTTTATTGCATACATTCTAACAAAACGGTTTTTTATAAAACAACAAAATGACTATAATACTTTAACCATTTACTTTATTTTTAAATCAGTCTGTTTAGTTCTACAGCTTAAGAAAAGCATGTAAAATCATGAGTCTCGACATTATAACTCAAACTGACTGCAGTTATTTGCGTGATGTGTACTTGGTATCTGCTGCAACCCACCAGATTGTCCAAATTATGAAACAGGAATGAAAATACCCCATTTGATTTACATTAAGAAAATTCTCTTGAAAACTAGTTATGTATTTATGAAGATACATAATCACTCAAACCTTAAAATTAATAATTGTTAGAATGGAGTTTAGTAAATCTTTATAAAAACAGTGATTGTTTTGAGAAATTCAGAGAGATTAGGAGTATTCCTGTCAATTTGTGTCTTCTTTTACTGAAGTTAGGTTTCAATGAGATAGCTAAAATAATATAGTTAGATTTATCAAATGGTTTCAAAGTAGGCTATCATCCCTATATCCCTTTCATCAGGGAAAATAATACTAGGCCTATTTATAATGGAAAATAATAATAGCACCAGTGATCAGCAATTTATACTGCCCCCACCCCCCACCATTTCCAACCCACAACCCTTGTTTTAGATCCACTTTTGCTTTGTAAATTTTAATCTGTGTGTTTTCGAAATTCCTGGTGACTGAAAATATGATAAAACAATTATTACAATGACCTTTTTTTCTGTATATCCACTCATGAATAATTTTATGTGTATAATAGGTTATAAACACATTACCTAGTTTAAAAGTGTGTTACTTTTATAGTTGCATTGCATATCCCACTCGTACCGGTTCGGTATATTATTAATGGTAACTTAACGAGTCACTTGCTTAGGATAATAAAAAGATTCATTATTAATTAGTGGAAATTCAGCGACTTACTTATTTTTGTCTCCCATAGGAATAAAATGAATCCATTCTGTTTTTATTATTTTTTATGGTTGGGTTTTACGCTTTGTTATTTTATTTCTACCTTTATAATTAGGACCTTAATTAGGTTCTTTTATTTCTACTATAAACAAGGTAAAATGGTCAAAATATTTAAAGTTGTATGTATTTTAAAATTATTACAATTAAATGGAAGTTTTATTTTCAAGAGATATTGTTTGTTTTTTCGAAAGTTTTAACAATAACGTACTGGAAAAACAAAGGTACTTAGACCTTATTGTATGAATTTATAATAATGTTCATAAAATGAATTATGTGCTTGTAACACCATGTGCCGCACTCGAGTAAACGCCTTGTTGCCTGGCAACGGAAAGGACCATGACGTCACCACATGGTAACGAACACGTCACAGGCCAATGTACACGTATTTTAATAATATTTTCATACAGATTAACTTATAACTGCTATTAGCAAATGCACTTAGATCATAAAAATTGGATTATAAAACGGGTTTTTTGCAATTTGTAAAAACCCATAATTATAATATTTACAAACTGCGTTTTTTATTGGAAAATGTGCTTTAGGATATATGTTCTTTATATGATTTTTATTCAACAAGTTACATGATAAAGATGTAAATTATTAAATCAAATTCAAATCCGTTGCATAAAGATTTTATAACGATAAAAGAATCATTTTATTATTCAGGTTATATAAAAAAAAAGTTCAGCATTTGTCGAAAGTAGTGTTATGATATAAACTAGAAAATGAAATGAAAAATTCTTTTTTTTTTTAAATGAAAAATTCTTTATTTCAACAGGCAAAGTTAGGGCCACATGGCCCTTTCTTACACTTAACCTGATTACAAAAACATGCTTAATTTAAATATATCGAACTAAATAATAATTAAAACAAAATACATCTTTATCAATTTCTTACAAGAAAAAAAATTAAAATGCTA
Organism: Neoaliturus tenellus; assembly: GCA_030545055.2. Lineage (NCBI taxonomy): Eukaryota > Metazoa > Arthropoda > Insecta > Hemiptera > Cicadellidae > Neoaliturus > Neoaliturus tenellus. The sequence continues at coordinate 229,023,008 of CM061531.1, forward strand.
CAAAAACAAATTAAAAAACAACAAAAGGTTTAAGACACTCATTCACTCTAACACACATCTGACAGTGACCCCGCAATGACAACACCCCCTAGGACGCACCGACCAAGACCATCCGCTCAAAGAAAAGTTTCTTTAGTGCTGCCACAAACCGGGGACGGCTATCGATGGACTTTATGGATTGGGGCAAATCATTCCAAAGGCGGCAAGCAATAACAACGAAAGCTCTGTCATACACGGCAGTCCTATGGTGAGGCATTCGCAAGGTGAATGAAGCAGACCGCGAGGATCTAAGACTACTTTGTGAGACAAATTTGAAATCATTTTCAAAATATTTGGGAATTGAAGTTTTCAAGATTGAAAAGACTAATGAAAGAATTTTGATTGCTCTCAATTCATTTAATTTCAAGAGTTTTGAATCAATAAAAAAAGGTGTGATATGCTCGTAGTGTCTCAGATCATAGACATATCTCAGGCAATAGTTCTGAGACCGCTGGAGCATATCAGAGAAATTCACAGTCATGTCATTGATCACAGAGTTGCAGTAAGTAAAGTGAGGGAACACAAGTGATTTGACTAAGTGCAATTTCATATGTAACGGTAAAAAATTTTGTAATTTCTTGAGGGAGTGGATTGAAGCGAAAACCTTTCTACGAATATCCACAACTGCATCACCCCAAGTAAGAGTAGAGTTAATAGTCAGTCCTAAGTTTTTCACTTTGTCATAGTAGGGAAGAACGTTTCCGTTTACCGTTATTGGATTTACAGCATCAAAGTTAATGGAAGTTCGTAAACGTGAGTGACAGATAATAATCGGTTGAGTCTTGTTGTGATTAAGTCGGAGTCCATGCTTCTCAGTCCAAGTGATTATTCTCTTTATATCTTCATTGACTTTAGACACACATTCATTTATTTTACTTACTGAGAAATGTGCGAATATTTGAAGGTCGTCAGCGTACATGTGGTATTTACAATGGTTAAGAGTCGAATTAACGTCATTTACGTAAAGTACAAAAAGCAGAGGTCCAAGGATTGACCCTTGAGGCACACCGCAAGTAACTGTTTCCCAGTCAGACATATTGTCATCAACCATAACACACTGCCTCCTGTCTGACAAATAAGATCTCAGCCATTTAAGAACATTCTGTGAAAACCCTATAGCCCTTAACTTTTCTAATAGGATGTTGTGATTAACACAATCAAAAGCTTTTGAGAAATCAAACAAGGTTAGAATCGTACCCTGTCGACGTTCCATTGCAAGTCTTATGTCTTCTGTAACACGAAGAAGTGCTGATTCAGTGCTGTGCGCTGCATGAAAACCAGATTGATAGTCAGAAAGAATATTATTTTCAGTAATGAAGTCAGTAATTTGACAGTGTACGATTCTTTCTAGGCCTTTAGATAAAGCGGGCAAAATACTGATCGGCCTGAAATCCTGGCAAGAAGCAGGAGCTGAGATCTTGTTTAAAGGGCGAGTAAAGGCAGACTTCCACGAAATGGGAAAATAATATTCTCTCAAAGATACATTAAAAATGTATGTAATGGTAGGAAGAATGGCAAAGAGAATTTCTTTGATCAAGCGTATCGATATTCCATCAAATCCTATAGCATTGCTACGGATTCGACGAATAGCCTTTAAAACATCAGATTGTATGACAGGCTTGAAACAGAACTCAGGATAATCAGATTGTTGGGTTGGGGAGTTTACTAATTCGTCAAGAAAATGCTTTACCTTTTGTTGGTCAATGTTTTGACTAAAGGAAGAAAAGAAACTATTTAATTCATTCAGAGGAATATTTACTGGTTGCGGATCCGATTGCTTCCCAAGCCCAATACTTTTCACATTGCGCCACAAAACTCTACTTGATTGGTTTTTATTTTCAAAAAGTTTATGAATACACCTTAATTTTGAGTTGCGAAGAAGTTGCTTTACTCTGTTTCTCAAATAACGATACTGTTCCATTACATTCTCATCACGAGAACGTTTAGCTTTTCTATAAAGACAATCACGTCGAGCCATTAAACTGCGAATTTCAGGTGTCATCCATGGCACTGGCTGTCTTTTCGTTAAGCGTTTCTTTACAATAGGTGCATGTTTATCAAAAATTTTTAAAATTGCAGCATTGAGTTCATTGACCATTTCATCTAAAGAATTTAGATTTTCAATAAAGTGCCATGGCGTTTGTTGGACATCACGCATAAAATCTACGTGATTCATATTTTTAAAGTCTCTGTATTTGGTGAATTTATTCTTGGGCTTAGGAGTTTTGATTGAATACACACAATAGATGAGGTCATGCTTAGATATTGCAGGAACTGGAAGCTGCCCATGATGAATAATGAGTTGGGGATCTGATACTACCATTAAGTCAAGGAGAGTGTCAGACTCGGCAGTGTGATGTGTAGGTTGAAGTGGAAGTATAGTCAAATTGCATGAGTCAAACATTGAAGTCAAATGTCTATATTCATAGTTTTGTAAAGTTGAAAGTAAGTCCGTATTGAAGTCACCCATGATCAAGACATGACTGTACCTAAACATGCAATTTAAAAGTGCGTTCTCAAAATCTAATAAACTACCTGTTCTTGGAGGTCGATAGCACACTCCCAACAACAGTGCATCCGCCCCAGACAGGTTAACTTCAACAAGTTAGAATTCTGGCTTAGCCGAGTACTCAGAAGAAGAAGAGTGGACAATTTTGAATTTTATACCCTCCCTGACATACACCGCAACGCCTCCACCCTGCGCACCGATCCTATCATTACGTTGCAGAGCATAGCCAGGAAGAGATACTTCATTAGAATGAATCCTATACTATAATACGAGGAATGTCTGAAGGGATGTGTGTTCCACGATCTCGAAATCTAGCTGTCAGATTTTGCTTAAACTTTGCAATTAAAAGTGTATTGGCCCAAAAATAAGTTTAGAAAAGGCCTCCATCCCAGGAAAAATCGAATTTTGTCAGAATTTAAGTTTAAAAATCGTAATTTTTAACATTGGTCTTATGGGTTGCTATTTTGGTAACGAAATAACAACGAAAGGTATACAAAAATAAAGGAACATTAATATTAAGCAGACTTTTACAAACAGCTGTTAACTGTGAAGAGGTATAGTTGGTTGTTGGAGGAAATTTAATACCTCTAATGACACTATATCAAAACTGAATTAAAACCAACGAGCAAGGCTCGGTTAACCTGGTACTACTCGGCTTAAGCCAGGATTCAGAAATGCAAATCAAATCAAAGTTTCTTGAACTAAAGATTTCCCTAACCTCATCAATATGAGCAGGCAATGACTGAGCGTTGATATGCGCCGCCTTCAGTTTTTTTGGATAGGGAGATAAACAGTGAGTAAGGTAATCAGCGGTGGAGAGTATTGGAAGTGTAGAGGGACTGGGGACTGTGGCGGTGGCAGGGGCGGGGGCGGGGGGAGTGATAAGCCGGCAGGCGTGACAGGCACTGTGCCGCGGACTCGCTATCCCGGGTCCACGGGTCGCGGCGCCACAGCCGGCGCATCCCAGGAGCCACTCCCACACGGGAACACTGTCAGATTCACGCACACACACATACATTCATACAAAATTGTAGATTGAGACATATTTACATCCATATCTTAACTAATTTGTACATTTCGTCTGGCTCCAATCAAAGTAAATTGTTTTAATACAAGAAAAAATAAACAAAACCGTGTACTTTTAAATGAAACAATTCAAAATAAATTTACACAAATCCATTTAAATTATATAAGTCATTGCAACAATAAATTGAGAAAAAAAACTATTTCAAGACAGTGAAAGAAAGAATAAACAATCTTATTTGAAATAAAAATATTACTTTTAAAACAATGAATAAAAAGAGAATACAAAATACATTTAAATAATTTCAACAGTATATTAAAAGAAAAACAATGATTCTTTTTTTTGTCCAGTGAAAGTGAGAAAACTCATTTCATGTAAAAATATTGCTTTTAAAACAATTAAATGTAAAGAAGAATACTGTACTTTAATAAATAGCTTAAAATTGATTTACTAAATTAATTAAATAATTTTTACACTCTTGAAAATTGAGAAATAAGTGATTTAAGTTGATTTTAAACTTTTGAAGAGAATATTATTATATATGAACAGACATGAGAAAATCTACATGAGAAATTTATAAATAAATAAAAAATAAATAAAAAGATGCAGATCTAGTAATTAATTTAAATTATAAGGAAAAATGCATAATAATAACGAGGAAGTAAAGTTCTTATCTCATGGAATTGGAGTTCCGTGACTAAGCCGGCAGGTCCGCCACGCGCGTAGCCACGCCCCTCTGGCCTCTGGTGTCCATCCACAGTATCCTGCCGTCTTGGGTCCACACGTTCTTGACGCCGTACCGCGACACAGCCTGTCTGTACACCTCTTGGCGCCGGTACGTCAGGTCCTCCCTGATGACTAATCCGGTCCCCTTCAGCTGTTTCTTAGCTTCGAAAACCATCCGCCGTGCTCGGTACGTAGCAAATTGAACAATAATCGGCCGATGTCGCACCCTGCCGTCTGGTCCCGCCTCCCGTTGCTTGCCGACACGTTGTGAACGAGAGATGGTGTCCGGTGGTAGGTCTATTCCCAGTTTGTCACGGCAAATATCGATCATCAGCTTGTCAGTGTTTTCTCCTGTGTCTTCTTTTATACCGAAGACGCGGACGTTATTACGTCGCTGATATTGTTCCAATTCATCAGTCCTTTCCATTAGTTTTTCGTTAGTATCTTTTATTGTTTCCTGCAATTTAGTCACTTCTTCTTGCAGCTTAGATATAACCTGGTTAAAAGTAGCCAACGCAGCCTCCACCGCCGTCTTCACTGCCTTTTCCACCACCGCCTGGACCGCGGCGAGCAGCGCTGGGTCGATGTTGCTTTCATTGTTGGGCGGGGGCATTGTTGTGACAGTAGCGGCCGGCCTCGCTGGCGACGACGGCGACGGAGCTGATAAGGAACTCTGGACGTTACGCTCGTCACTACTAGATAGCAGCACTGGTCTGACTCGGGTTCCTGAACGCAGGTTTGGTGGCGAACGAAACATGTAAGTCTTACAAGTTATAATATTAAAATATCACTAATATTACCACTGTAGAACTCTTCCTATCTCACAAAACACTCACTTTAAACTAACTAAGCACTGGATGACGGTTTTATTAAGGAATATATAATGTTTATACTAAAATATTAGAAAAAACGTGGAGCCGAAACGTACAAAGGCCGAAATTACTGTTTCAAGGTCATCCCCTCTCTCCAAATAGTGTTATGATATAAACTAAAAAGTAGTGTTATGATATAAACTACGCAATTCGCACATCAACTGATTGTTCAAATCTAATACAAGTTTTATTTTCTCATGTACCTAACCTCAAGTGAGAGAGATCTAAAGTAATTGAAAACGACGATTATTCAAGGGGGGGGTGGCTACGTGTATAGAATGGGAGGCCTCCCAACATAATGGTCTACATGTTTATTGCTCTATTTTTTCAATTCTTCATTAAATGAATGTAAGTTGATCGTAGATAAAGTAGTGTTTATCTCTCACTTCCCTGGTATTCTAACTGACATCTCAATGGTGGCTTTAAAGCCTTCTCATACAATCCTTGCATTTCAATTTATAGATTAACTATTTAATTTAATGGAACCATTCTTTTAAGTATGTATAACGGTCATTTTTCTTTTCGAATTACATTGTTTCTTTTTTACACAAATGGCATAATTAGTTAACAGACGGATTCACCATAAGGATATTATATCGAACGAAAGGGTCACATAGAAAAACAGCATACAATATAATAAAATTAAAGGGCTGATACTATAAAATATAAAAGATTTAAAATAAAAAATCAAATGGTACCCCTAAAATAGTACAATAACCCAATATTGACATAAGTAATGTAAATTATGTTTGTTGCATACGTTATTTGTAAATATTTCTATCGGAGCTCATTAGATTATTAACAGTGTTTTACAGAAGTCCCGGAATGGCTTTGTAGGCTTTAAACCGATTGGTCTAAGTAATTAAAAGTCTTAGTGCACCATTTCAATATTTTTATGCGTATTAAATTTTTCTCCATCCAAGGGACGTCTGTAATAGGAGCAACAATAAAACTTATGTACACTACGGAGCATTATGTGTACACAATTTAAAGTCTGCTGCAATCCTGGCCTTTAAAGTATGGCCGAGTTAAAAATAGCTTTCAATCAAGAATTGCATTAAAATCATATATCCGAAACAACCTAAATGCAATGAATTCCGATATATCTGACCTTTAAAGATTGGGTTTGAAGCGAATTTATCAGAATGCTAAACCTTTTGAAATTGGGTGTGACATAGTGGAGACCAATGTAGTTGTTATATGAATTCCCTATTGGACTTTCCTTAGAAAAAACTTAAGTCTTGGAAAAAACGTTAATGGTCTATATAATGTCATACTTAGTTTTCAATGGATTTGTATAGCAATATGCTTATATTTAAGATTGTGTTCTTACCCACTGTGGACCTGTGTTTTTAACTGCGTAGATTACAATAATATTTAGGTACGAAGATTCATTACTCACACAAAATTGGTTTACAATTTACTAATCCATTCCAAGAATGTTGTAACACAGTGTGGGTTGGACGTAGTTTGCTATCTGAGTATATCACTTATAACAACTTCTCTGAAATAAGATTACGTCTTACGAGTGTGGTATCAAAGAGAAGTTAACAATACAATTTCAATATTTTATTTTATTTCAATTGTAGCCGGTTTGTGATAAGTTATTTGTATTTTTCAGTTACTGAGAGGTTAATGTAAGCCATTACTAAAAATGTATAAAAAATGTATCATTTTACTTTTTGTAAATAAGTGATTATTAAATAAAGTATATTAACAAAAAAAAAACTATTTTTAGCTAAATTTATTTAAATATTTCCTGGGTTATCAAATATATGTAAATAAAATGCTTCACGGCATTTCAAGTAGAATTTTAATAAACAATTAAATATTACAACCTGTTGGTTCATTTAAAATGGGGCTTTTATTGAACTTCAACTGTTGGAAGAAAATTAAAATAACCTGACAATATATTACAGTTCATCACTGACAAATCTGGATCTTTCAATGTATAATTGATTGCAGAAACTGTTTAGAATAATTTTTTTTACATAATTGATAATTCTTATAACAGATTGAAATTATATGTATTAGCTTCATATTTTACGAAGCCAATGTATTGTTATTGGGTCGAGGGTGTTAAATGGTTCCGATGAAAATTCCAGTCAATAGAAAGGACGTTTGGAAAGTAACAGTGAACAATAGGGCATTGTGCTCCGGGCTTTGTGCCGATACTTTAGAAGTTACTTAATATTTCATAAATTGTTTTTGTTTGGCTTTGTCCTGAGGAACTGATAAGTCTTAAAAATATAAATGAAAACAATTTTGTAGCACGGTTTCCTTAACACGTGTACTTGTAACACTTTTTCCTTATTTCCTGACTCTCCGTAGCAGTCTTTTGGTTCAATACTATATAAAAGATGCATATTATAAGAAATTATTTTATTTAACTTTTTGCCTCTAATTATTGTCCATTCTAAACACCAAAACTAAATTCCCTACCTATTTTATAAACAAATATTTTACGACGGTGAAATTTTAATATCCTACGCTACTAATTTTTATGTTCTTATTTGTTCAATATTATGCTTCAATATTGTGCTTCTCTTACTATCAAATACAGTAACTTGAAATACAGAACAACTTATTGTCTGTAGAGTCCGCAAAGGTACGAAGGAAGTTTTTTAATCGGAATTAGTTTTAATTTGTCATTGTTTTTCCAGTATATAAAGGGCTATAACAATCGTTTTTAAAATATCGTAAGACAAGAAATAGGATTTTTTTTATTGTAGGTAACCAAATTTACAAACAACATATATATCATTATATTTTTGAACCGGTACACAAAGTTCTAGGCTTAACAACTTGGCACAGACCAAATACAGTCTATCAATTATATGTATACATATTTTCTGGATGACTTTTCTTTTGCTATGAAATGTCCGACGGGAGACATGGAGGCTTGGGTATCCATGTCCAACCTCCGTCACCAGCCAATGATGTAAGGATATCAGCAACCTATCAAACCTTGCAACACTATAAAAGCACCGGCTATGAACATGAGTATCAATTAGATTGTCTCTTACAATATGGATTTTCAATCAAGAAATATTTTTATTTGCAAACTGTGAGTAAATCAAATGAACTGATTATCAAATATCTACTAAAATATGCTAATTTCAGGAAATACAAGAGTTAGTTAACGTTTAACATTTGAGTTATTTTTATTGACTCACATTCTCTAAAACTGAAGAATAACATATTTATTTGCATTATTTCTATGAATTTTATATTGAAGCTGTGCTCAGACAAAATTATACTTTTTTCTTATGTGATATTTTGTGTCTGTATTTGCTAAATAGGTTTAAAGTAATAGCACTTTCACTTTTAATCAGTACTTACAAAATATAATTTTATTATTGTATTATACTTAAAAACTTTTTATATGGACTCATTTTGAATATTGTTCCGTTGAAATATATTTGTCATCTAACAAATATTGGAAATATAATTTTTCCAATATTTGGTCTAGTCATTTTCATACCAACAACAACAATAAATTAAAGAAAACCTAAAAATGAAAACTAAACCATATTTTTGCAGAAATAATAGTTAAATACTGGTTTGTACTAATTTATGACCAGCAATTTATTTAATTTCATAATACTGTCGTAAAATGTAATATTGTTTAATTTAATACTTAAAACGCAATATTAACCATTTGGGATGTGGATAAATTGTTGTTACTTAATTACAAAATAAAATTAAAAATAAAAATAAAAACTCTGGAGGCCTAGTCGACTGCCACGAAACAGCCGTTCACCTTCTTTTTAAAAATAAGATACTGTATAATGAATGTACAAGAAAAACTACAATTTGTAAAAAAGAATAAACGATAAAAAAGATGACTGCATTGTTGTATATCGTTATGGCAGTAAAATCCCTAATATCTCTTGATAGTGATGAATATAAATCAAATTGATTAATTTGAAATATACAACTAATGTTGTTTTAAAATTATAAATAATAACCATACTTATCTGTCAACGTCACTTATTTACAGAATTTAACCCGTCATAAAAATATTTCTTACATAATACAAAATTATTATACAGCTTAAAATAAAATAAATAAACTTTACTCTTTGTATTTGCAATTTTTTTGTAATAAAACAATATTGTTAATATTAATAAATGTGTGACTGAACGATATGTAATAATTTAATCGTTAGTACTAATTAAAAAAAAAAAAAAAAACTTAAATAGCTTAGATGTCAAAATTTCCAAATTTGTAATTTTAAACATGTTCAAACAAATTTGCATTTTTGTCTAGGTGGTCAAAGTTTGCAAGAGAATGACATAACCACATTTAGTCATAATTTCATTACTGTTGACAGTGCAGCTTATTTATTTCGCATTTCGTCTTAATTTTTCATTCCAAGATGTACTTTTCACGTCACATTTCATGTTGTTTCGTTATTATTTTGAGTGTTTTAAAACTATTAATCGTTTATAGTTAAGACGCTACAAAAATATATGAAACAGAAACTTGTTAGTATATTTGTTAGTAGTCATTAAGTTCTTCATGATTTAAGTTTATTAAAATGAGTTTTTTTTTACATTTAAGAATTGATTTAGAAAAAAAATTTTGTGTATACAATTTTTGTCGACTTCAATGGTGATATGTATCCATAGACAAACGTTACTTGCAAAGTAAAAGTACATTTTGTTCTTTGTTTTTCTCTTCGAACTTGAAGTTATCATTAAATAAGATTTTAGGACGAAATGAGACATTGAATTATTCTTGTTTTTTTTTTTTTTTTTTTTTTTTTTTTTTTTTTTTTTTTTTTTTAACGGTAAAATATAAATTCCTTGGTACATTCTGACAAACTGTAGTAAACTAAAAACATTGAAATATTACATGTGCAATGTACGATATAATATGTTAACTTGAAGTTATCATTAAATAAGATTTTAGGACAAAATGGGACATTGATTTATTATTGTTTTTTATGTTTTATAACGGTAAAATATAAATTCCTTGGTACATTCTGACAAACTGTAGTAAACTATAAACATTGAAATATTACATGTGCAATGTAAGTTATATGTGACAATGATGGCCTCAAATTTCAACCATAATTCACTACAGAACCTCAGTATTTTACATCGAAAGTACACCAAGTTATAATTAAACCTGATAACTCAGCTTTAGCCAACTAGTTGATCCCTTTGATATTAGTTCAAAGCTTCAAGCTTAATTGAGTGACCCACCTCCGCATAAAGTAATCTGCAACTTGGTTCTCGGAAATTTCAGAGTTAGATGAAAAATATGTTTGTAAGTTTACAATGAATATTTCACCTTTTCATACGTGGGGTCGATATTTTGATTTAGGTATCGTCGAAGATCTTTGCAACTGAGTTATCACAACTGTTAGTTTACTAGACAAATATGACGTCCTAAATTCTATTCAACGAGAATATAAAATCTATAATATAAAATAGCAATATTTTTTTAACAGTAGTTCATTATTTTATTGGTTTCAGAATCATAATACTATTCATAACTGAGGATCATTGATCTCTGATGGTACTTGTTCACAATTAGGGTCTAGTGTCTTATCGTTTAAAAACGATAGTATATTATTCCATTCATTTATTTGATTGACGGTAAGTTATAGACTGAAACCAAAAAAATACCGTCTCACTCTGTGAATTTCCTTATAGTGATTACGAAAGTAGCCATGCCAAGACCTAAGCTAGGGGAACATGATGCAGCAGATATAATTATTTATATTTCAGCTATTAATATTGGATGTAAAGAATAAGAAACTTTTATTTTAACTATTTTTCTTATAACAAAACCCTCGTGCAATTTTCAGTCATATTCAATGTCAAGTGTTAACAAACCTACAAAATATAAATACTAGATTGACATATTTATATTTCTCATATTTAATTTAAAAGTAAATTATATTTTTTCAGGTTTTATAAAATTATTTATATTATTTACAAAGTAATAATAATTGGTTTCATGTGTATTCGGACAACCAAAAAAATGTTATATTTATACAATAAAATTTTGAACGATGCATATTTAGAGTTAAGTTATAATAATTGTTTAGCAAATATATACGTGAAAGATGGTTGTGGAGAATAGCCTTCACCTAATAAAAGCCAGAGTTAAAGTTTGGCAAAATCTAAGTAGACCATCTTAAGTTAAAACTTTTCCTGTTACAGGAAAACTAGTTATAGATTCTATATTGAGCCTCAAAAGTGTCAATAATGTGTGGGTGAGTGTAAATACATTGGAACTTGTACTTACACCAACGACAAACAGTTACAATACCCACTACATGTACAACTGAAATGGTAGATTTCGATATGTTTGGACTCGAAGTATCGTATTGTTCACTAATCGGTCTTATGTAGTCTTGTTCATTAGATCTAAAAAATATTAAAAGTATGCCTACAATTGTTTTATAAAAACTTTAAATATTAATGCTCAAACAACTTGTACATTCAGTATAATGTATTTTCACAAGTGATACATCAGCAACTTTTTTTGCAGTTAAATATTAATTTGAAGTGAACCTGTTGAGTTTGAAAAACTAAGTATAGTGTCGAGGTGCTTGATTTTCTGCTGCATTAAGCAAAAATCTACGATAGAAGTTCATCATTTCCAGAAATCGGCAAAGTCCTCGCATCGTCTGCAGTAATGGGTATTCCTGGAGTGCACTAATGCGTTCCTGAGGTGGGGAGATACCTGAAACTGACACTATAATTAAAAATGTTACTTGTTGTTCACAAAAAACACATTTAGTGGAGTTTAATACAACGCCATACTCTGAGAAGCGTTGAAATAGCGATTTTAGGTGTTTTTCAGGTTCCTTTACAGTCTTTAAGAAAACTAGAATGTCGTCTATAAATGCAATACAAAAGTCTAAGCCGAATGTAACTTGGTCTTTAAGAGTTTGAAAGGTTTGACCAGCATTTTGCAGGCCAAAGGTCATAAATGGGAATTCGTAAAGTCCAAATGGTGTAGTGCTAGCTGTTTTTAAAATGTCATTTGGTTTAACCAGAATCTGGTGGTATGCCTTAACTAAATCTAGTTGAAAACATGGTGCTCCTTGAGAGAACCTGGGAAAAACCGTGTATGTGCCGAACATATGCGGGCGTTCAGAGCACGGTAGTCGCCATCCATTTTCGCCTTTCGGAGCCAAATGTAGCGGAGACACTCAGTGACTGTCTGATGGTCGTGCTGTACCCACTCGTGTCATCTCCGCGAACTCTCGTTTAGCGATGATCGACTTCTCAGGTGTGAGGCGACTTGGTCGGCATGAAATTAGCGGTCCAGGAGTTGTCCGAATCTAATGAATGTCAGATGCTTCACCTCACGAGGTAGACCAGGTATGTACAGATTTGCTCTATTAAACAGATGCGTGTAAAAAATAATAACCGTATTGATGATGTGGCTACAATGTTTCTACTTATGCTAAAACGTATCTCCATTGTGTCTCAAGAAACTCACAAACTCTTTTACCATTATTAAGGAGTTTACACCGAAGTAAAGTGTGAAGATGAGAAACCTAACTTGGGAAAGAACTGCTTAAGGGAAACCCAGGAAAGTCTGCCTGCTGTTGTTTTTTATATCGTAGTTAAAATTCCAAGAAACTGATAGTGCAATAGCAATCAATTTAGTATGCCTTCCAAGACATATGTCACTAGGAATCACTGGAAAACCCCAATTATTGTTATGCCGCCATCCTCTTGCTATCGATACGTTTTCTTGTTGCAAGGGTGCCTTCTCGAGTTTTTCACAAAATTTTCAGTTTAAACTGTCTAATTATACTGACAGTGCGGTGAATTGAACAAACATTGTGTTATGTAAACCGACTTCGGTCAAGCTGAAGGCACATAACTACCTCACAATCACTTCTAGACTTTGTTTGAACTATCTGATCCATTGTTGTCTCTGACTAGCCACTACATAAACATCTCACTTCCCATTGTAGGTTCCGTTTGCTCAGTAGCAAACTTCCTGACACTGTTGGTTAGTTTAACTGTTTCAAATAACACAACGGATATCAGTAACTAAAACCTTAGGTTTGGCTGTGGTGTCAGGCGATAGGTGTATTATGTACAGTGAAAACATAACAAGTGGGAGTGGGGTAATTTTAAGTGGGACGTTTTTAGTTGAGATCTTATAACTCATTCAACAATCCAAAAAATCGTTTCATAAGAATGAAATATTAAATTTATAAAAATATTTAAACTTTTACCATTCGCATTAAATATAAATCACAACATAAAAATGCTCTACACGTTTTACATCTAAAATATTCTTAGTTGAGAAAATAAGGATAATTTAAAATGAAACTCTGACAGAACTCCCTTTACGTAAATAAACATTTTTCTAAATGGTTCTTAATCATTATAAATTCGTATACAATACAATAATATATACATTTTTATTTGTAAGGTAAGATCAATTAAAAGAAACCGATTCTGGCAAAAATTGGTAGAGATCCAAACAGACACTAATTAATTTTTATTTATAATTATATTTAGAAAATACTTTTAATTATCTTGAATATTAACTGTTTTCTTACTTCTTTCGGTGCTAATTTCAATTTTGATTTCCATCCTAAACTATAAAACTAGTGTATCCTAGGCCTATAATGTTTTAGAATAGACTTTCCAGAATTATTATAAAAATTAAATAAATATTTTAGAATGATACATATTATTATGAAGACAATTACAGGTGAAGGCAATGCAAAGTGAACGCTGAACAATAACCAGACAACAATGGGGCCTCGATGAGCCATAGAGCGTCATTTACACTTGACATCAAAACAATCAACCTTTGTTGACGTCACCGTTCAGCCAGATATGACGTCAGCCCTGGGTGTAAACCATTGTCGGCATGGCAAGGTTTGTGACGTTTACATTTCTGTTCATGATGAAAGTGATCTGATAAGAGTCAAATGAAATGCTAAAATGTATTATGTAGAAAGGGGTCTCTCTGTTTCACCGTTGATGTATTTGTGTAATAATTATGGCAGTGTTAATTTATTATTTCGCATGTAGAAAAAATATTAGTAAAACATAAACTTCTTTAAATTTAAATTACATAAATAAATAAGTTTTGATTAATTTTAAATAAATCAAGTTTTTATTTCCAACCCTTGGTTGAATTAAAGTTAATACTTTCTTCTATTAATATTAATAGTGAGCGTGTAGCCGTCCAACACTGTTCATCCCGGCGTCCGCCACACTCACTACACAGAACTACCGTCCGAATTTTTAGGTCAGAAAATAGCCGTGACCTGTCAGGAAGTGGGACAGGTAGTAGTCCACCTCCCCATGTTGCCGTTCCACCCATGGTTTGACGTGCTTGATGGGAGACGTGCTCCCAGCTGTGTTGCCACTGCTGGAAGGTTCGGGAGCGCTCTTCTGTACTTGATGTGTCCTTGCCGATCTCGCATTTTCGCTGATAAATCTCCTTCCTCTTTCCTGCCAGGGAATGTAAAATACAAGGTTGTGGTGATTAAAATAATTAGCAATGATGCAATGGGTGTTCCAATTGTATCGGTTTACATTGAATATAAAAAGAATACACTCAATAAAACAAATACTGGATACTTTCAATTTCATTAATAAAATGAAATGTATTCTGTAAGCTACTATCGTGTAACTATCCATGACTTGTAGCAAAAAACGACCACGTTGAACGGCCAGCTCACTTTAAAACGTTAATTATTATTATTAATTTTGAACCATAAACAGGCTACAAAGAGTATGATAAATTTTGCAGAAGTAATGTTGCAGAAGATATAAAGTGACAAAGTTCCGAAATTAGTTTAACAGACATCCTGCACCTAACTGTCTCAACTAACATTATCTTCAGGACAACAATTCATCTCACATTACGTGTTTTACTCGTAAATATTTTTTTATTGGCAAAGGACGGGTTTAACATTTTTTAAACATCGTTGTTGTTGTTTGTAATCATTATTCATGATATTTGTGGAAAATAGCTGACTCACCATAATAAATCATATCAACAAAGTAATTTTATAAAACATGTTGTTGGGGTGTTCATATCATTTCATCAAAGTGCTCATAAAAAAGAGAAAATCTATGAGTCTAATTTTAAAAATTTCTTTCAGTAATGATTTTAATAAATTCAATATCTTTATTATTTTCGAATTTGCATTTTATCAATAAGGAAAAACTTTAGATTAGTTTTTCAAGTATAGTTTTTCTAATGGATAGATATGTCTGAATTGAAACTTTTAATTGTTAGTTCGGTTCGAAATTTCAGTTATATCCAAATTGAGGAATGTGATTTACAATATTAACAACCGAATGAAAAAAAAAATAATAATTAAAAAAACTATGAATATATCTGACCGGATTCTTCCTGTGATTCTGCGTTGAACCCGATAAAAGTAATTGATAGAATAAAGCCATATAGACAATCAAATTAAAAAATTGGTTAAGACAGCCGTATTAATAAGTCACCTAAAATTCCGACTTAAAATATGAAAAAACTTTATCTAGAAAAAAAACACCTAGGCAGTATTTGAGTAGCAGAGGAGGTGAAAAGGGGAGGGATGGGTGGGAAACGGGTGCAGGGGATATGTATGATTGAGGGTGGGGGAGCAATCCTAAAGGCTAAAAGTTTTTGTCTGGGGAGTCATATATAGTAATCACGAACTGGGTGTTATAATTTTTTATACATAAAATTTGAATACAATTTAAGGCTATGTATCACAACTAATCTTAAAGTCAAAGAATTGAATTTATATTTAGTTGAGCACTCGCTCAAGCGCAGGACGGTAGGTATTGAATTAACTTAAAATGAAGTTAAGTGGGGAGATAAAAAGTTTCTCGTCTACTAATTATTATGTATAGAAAACTAAGACAGCTTACATATTTCATTAGTAAAATGATTAAAACTTAAATTACCTATTTATACGCTACTAAAATTTATTTCATTTCTCAGTATAAAAATACTTTATATATAGATAAAGTGTTTCATGTTTATTAAATATCACTGAATTATAACTCTTGTTTGTAAAATAATGGACTATAAATGATCTAATGTACTAGGAGTACGCTTATTCTGCGCGTATGGGGATGAACGGCAAAAAAGACCAACAAATCTGCGGAAGTATATGTATCTGTAGAAAATCTTTGGTCATGTATACGTCAAATGTCTGTGTAGGATATCTACATAAATTTTAGCATACCTGATCTAATTTTTCATCAATGCCATCCTCATAATTTTGCACTATTGCTTCAATACTATCAGACATGTTACCATCTTAAGGCAGTAAAGATAAATTTTCATCACTGATGACAATGTCATGATAGTAAGGGTTGTTGGTTTTTAACCACTCTAGAGCCTCTTTTACTTTCATGGCTCTAACGTGGAAATCAACAAAAGTTTTAGTACTGTCCTGTCTATTTTTCATTCTTACTGCCAATACTGATGTAACATCGTTAATTATATGTGGAAAACAGGATGCAAAGGCTTTTATATCCTGCGGGAAGTTTATAATATGTTCACGGTACCCTAATTGGTGGCGCTTTATTTTATATACACTTATAACTGGATGGATCCGTGCTATAAGTTGTTTTTCTAAATAGGTCATAGGTCGCTTAGTTCAGAGGGTACTATTCCTGGGTCCATATTATTCTGTGGAGTAAATCTTTGACAATTCTTTTTGCAAGATTTTTGTTTTGATCCAAAGTATGACCGATTACAATTTTTACAATAATGTTTTTGCACTTAACGCATATTGTCTTCAAATTCTTTTTGGAATTGGTCATACTTTGGCGAAGTATCTGGGGCAACTTCAGCCTCAAGTGATCTGCAAAATAAATTAGAAATAGAAACCTTTAATGTAGTAACAGAAAAATTTAGTACCACTTAAGTGCTCCCATAAGTTGTAATGTAATTAAGTAAATTGAAATGTAATTAGTATTTATTTCATCTAGACCTGATAGCCTATAATTAATTTGATTTAGATAAATAAGCAAATAACTTTATTTATTTTCCTTTTTTTATTCCATGTTACCTTTTAAGAAGTAGGACTTTAAAAAAATAAACCAGCTTTCATACAGGCCTAACCCTTAAATAGTTAAGGTACTTGGTATATTAAGGTAAATTATTATTTATGATATGCAATTGATGTAAGCTCTTAAATAGTTGAAAATATAGTGTTTTTTATCAAAATAGTCACTCATGTCTTAGAATAAAAGCTTCATCTTGCCTGGCGACTTCATTAATAATTTTCCTCTTTTTACGTCTTTCTTCGATAATTTGTGACTTGGACTTTCTTTTCAATCTTGGCATCTGATTAAAATAGGAGAATATATTTTGACAAAAGTTGGTATGCTCAATTTGGAACATGGTATATAAATTTAGTAAGTGTAGGTGCTTCACTCATTGTAAATTCATCAATGACATGTATATATTAAAAATTAAGATTTTTTATTAAATACAGTATAAGCCCTCAAATCCGGCCAAAGTTTTCTCCTCCATCGTTACTGTTTATGGTTTGGTTTTGATTAAGATTTTGCGATAATATTTCTATTTTATAAATAATACTATTATAATAAAAGTAATCAATAGTTCCAAACTACAATTAAGATTTCAATGCCAGATTTCTTTTCCTAAAAATACACAGTATAGTATTTTGAAGCTTTGCTGTATCTCCATTGGTTACCGAGATATTAAAAAGTCTAAAGACAGTACATTGTATTTTGGTTCTCTAATGTTAATCTTATGGAGAACAAGGATGTGTTAATCTATATATTAATAGGCAAGCATGTTTCGTTTCCTCCTTTTTTTCTCAGCTCGTGTGCATCTTAGGAGAAATCCGCGCATACCGTTAGAAAGGCATAGTTCTGTAGATGAGCAGAATCCCATTATAATTCATATCGGACTCCAGGGCTACCCCCCACAGGCTTTAAAAGTTTTAACGTTAATCTTATGGAAAAGGATAATTGATTAAATCTCTAGACAGCTCTTGTACAAACAACTGATAGAAAAACAGGAAGAACAGATGTTTTAATTTTTACACTTCTTGAGTCCAGATCGACTGAAATTTTGATCGAATTTCGATCAGGAGGCGATTTCTAGTTTCAATTATTAACCAATATTTTTGGAAGAAACTATCTGTATTTAGCATCATTTGGTTGAAATTCATCCATTAATGGTAAAAAATCTTGGTTTTTGTGCTTATCATGGCAGCAAATCTGCATAATCTTTTCCCATTTTAATTAAACTAGTATACGTGTTGTTTAAAATCGAGCAGTTTATTTTCATACAAAAAATAAAATGTTATTTTGAGCTCTAAATTAATGACATCCGACCAATCCAATATTGTTGTTGTGAACTTGGTAGCCGATGTTGAAGATATTGTAATAAATACATTGTAGCACGCACAAGATTCCACGTGTATACCTATTTTTATAATTACTAGTAATATAGAAAAGAAACAGCACTTGAAACACTAAATTGAATACTTTAATAACATTATAGAACAAAACTGTAAACATTGAATTAAATGTAAATATTGAAAAACAATACCATATGATTAGTAATAATAAAGAGTTTAATCATATGTGTGACATAGAGTCACCACAGTCTCCCCCAATAGACCCTACTATTTGAAGATAAAATGGATCCATCACATCACAAAGTCCTGAAATCTTGAAGGAATGCGACGGTCACGATGGGGTCTTTGTCTTGTAGGTGTTGGAGGAACTTCAGGCACATTCGGTTGGTATTCTCTAGTAGGAGTTGTTGTTCTAGGAGCCACTATTTGTTCTTCTCTTGCTGGTGGTTGAGATACTTGTTCTTGATTTGGAATTTATCTAGTTGGAAATCTAGGCACTTCAAATGATTTAGTTGGTCCAAAAGAGACAGTTTTCTTTGGTTTTGGAACGAGAGTTGATCGAAGCTGGTTCACATGACGTTTGATCACTCTATCAGATGAATCGAGAGTTACAAGGTAATGTCTTTTACCAAGTGTAGCTTTGATCTCTCCGAATTGCCATACATACTTGTTGTTTATGAAGAGTCGTGCTTGGACCCTCTCCCCCACTTTAAATGATCTTGCAGGTGGAGATTTGACTTTTGAGGGCTGTGGTTGATATGGGAAAATTGCATCGAGTCTTAGTCGGAGTTTTCGTCCTAAATATATAGTTCAGCTGGTGACTGGCCACAAATCAGTGGTGTTGCCCTATATTTCATCATGATCTTTTGGACTTTTTCAAGGGTTGAAGTTCTGTCATTGGATGCTGCTTTGAGGCGGTTCTTCAGCGTCTGAACAGACCGTTCGGCTAGGCCGTTTGTTGCGGGGTGTCCAGGGGCGATAAATTTTTGCAAAATGCCTCTAGCTTCGCAATATGCATGGAAGGTTTCACTTTGAAAAATCGTTGCATTGTCAAATACAAGCACTTTAGGATGCCCATGAATTGAGAAAATTTGTTCAAGTAGTTTGATTGAGCTGAAACTGGATGGGGCTTCTTTTATTATCTTAATTTCAGTCCATTTTGATCTTGCGTCGACACACAATAGAAAATTATAGCCTTGAAACGGACCCGCATAATCAATGTGTATCCGCTCCCAGTTTTCCTCAGGAGTTCTCATGGGTGGACTGGAGCTTTTTTCAGGCTGGATCTAGTAAGAGCACAATTTTCGCAACCTCTTACAAGTCGTTCAATGTCCTTGTCTATGTGTGGCCAATAGACATATCTACGTGCAAGTTGTTTCATTTTAGTTACACCGAGGTGAGTTTCATGCAATTCACTAAGGATATTAGGTCTGAGACTGGTTGGAATGTAGACACGATCTCCTCAAAACACCATTCCGTCAACCAATGTAAATTCGGAGTCCACTGAACTGGTAAGAAGCTCTTGCTGAATCTTCGATAGAACTGGATCGTTTCTTGTTTCCTGCTTTATAGTTGAAGCAGTGACGTATTCGTCAGATATATCGAAAACATGTTGCTCACATATTTGGTTAACTTCATGACCAATCGCTTCATCGATAGTACAATGTATCTGCTGGAGTGGAGCTCTTGAGAGGCAGTCAACATTTTTATTTTCATTGCCAGGTTTGAATTTCAGTGTGTAGTTGAAACCAGATAGGTATGATGCATATCGAAGTAGACGAGCAGATGTCATCCGTGGGGGGGCTTTGTTTTGTTGAAATATCCTTGAAATCGGAGCATTATCTGTCACTAAAGTAAAATGGTTTCCAAAAAGATAATAGTAGAAGTGTGACACGCCGAAAATGATTTCAAGACTCTCGCGGTCTAGTTGGCTGTAATTTCTTTCGGAAATGGTCAATGACCGTGAAGCATATGCTATCGGCTTCTCATTTCCTTGAACATTATGACTAAGCACAGCAGCTACTCCTGTTGGGCTAGCATCTGTAGTTAGAATAAGTGGCAATGTGGGGTCGAACGGCACCAGAACTCGATCACTGCACAGCTCATTTTTAATCTTTAAGAACGCAGCTTCACAAGCTGATGTCCACTCCCATTTTGCTTTCTTCTGCAGCAGACATCGTAGAGGGTATGTTGTTGTCGATGCATCAGGCATAAAACGTGAATAGTAGGATACTAGACCCAAAAAACGTTTAACTTCTTCTGTGTTTGAAGGACGGGGCATCTGCTGGATTGCTTGTACTTTGGCTGGAGATTTACTGATTTTATTGTACTCTACAACTCGTCCTAGATACTCGATTCGCTCTTGAAAGAATGAGCACTTTTGTTTGTTCACATGTGGGTTGTAGTCTGAAAGTCGCTGGAGGCAGGCTTGAAGATTTTGCTTGCATCCTTCGATTGTCGATCCATGGACGATAATGTCGTCGAAATATGACTCTGTTTTGTTCAATCCCTTCAGTATCTGTGATAGAATACGATTAAACTCTGATGGTGCAGTCTTTATGCCGAAACTGAGTCTGTGCACCAAACACGTCCCTCGATGTGTTGACATGGTCTGTATTTTACTTGATTCTTCATCAACCTGGAGATGCAAATACGCTTTGTATAGGTCAAGCTTACAAAAATATTTTGAATTGCGTAAACTGTCGAGTACATCGTCGATTCGCCTTATAGGGTGATTTGCTTGAATAAGACGCTCGTTGACGCCACACTTGTAATCTACACATAAGCGAACTCCGCCGTCCGCTTTAGGGATAACAACAAGTGGTGAACCCCAATCACTGGTTTCCACAGGTGATATTATTCCTTGTTCTTGAAGTGAGTCTAATTCCTTATTGACTTGGTCAAGCAAAGCATGTGGAACATTACGCTCCCTGGTAAAAATAGGTTTAGCACCATTCCGAAGTTGTAATGATACTTTAAAATTAGGAACGCATCCTATTTTCTCCTCGAAAATATCACGAAACGTGTTGAAAATTTCATCAGTAGAAGTCAATGGTTGTAACTGGAGGGTTGAAGAAGGTCGATTCATGTCAGATTCTAATAGGGACAGTTCAATACCCAAAGCTCTGATCCACTGACGTCCCAGGAGCGCATCATGTCCTTGTGGAACAATGTGAAGTTCTTCTTTAATGTGTTTTCCTTTGTAAGAAACGTCAATTTTCACCTTGCCTTCAGGTTGAATCACGTTGCCGGAGTATGATCGGAAAGCAATAGTGGTTTTCTCCAGTGGAATTCCTAGGTCAAGATTCTCGAAGTCATTGCTGGAAAGTAGAGAGAACTTTGCGCCAGTGTCTACTTCAAAACGTTGAGGCTTTCCATTGAGTAGCACAGAAATCATGTATTTGTCAGAATCATTTTTCATTTCGAACAAGTCTACCACATTTGGTTGTTGGTGAACAGTTTCGACTTTCTTGAGGCCATAGTCAAGCGAAGATGTTGAGACCTCCACAGGGGCAAAATTCTGTATGTTAGGCCTATGTGTCGAACTAGAGGAGCTGGACTTCTGATTTTTCATGCTTGTAGAAATGCACACCTTGGCTAGGTGTCCTTGTTTATTACATTTATTGCACTTGAGTTTTGTCTTGTCGACTCGGCACTCGGACGCTTGGTGATTTTCCTTTCCACAACGAAAACAAAGGTTTTCAATGCCAAGAGATTTATAATCTGGCTTTCTAGAATGTAGTGATGGCAAAATAAAATCGATTTTTTTGAAAAATCTATTTTTACCATTCGATACATCGATTTTTTGACATCGATTTTTTCAAGACGATATTTTTCTGAGATCGATTTTTCTTACTAAAAATATTGATTTTAAAATCGGTTGGGTAAAAGACAAAGAATTGCGGGTTTTACTCCTCTATAACAGTATATTTTAAGATCCTAACCTTAGTTTTTCTTTAAATTTACCAAATTTGTTGCATTAGAGCCAAATATCAAAGTCAAATAACTTAATATTGGCTGTATTGCAAGGTGCAAGGCCATTTCTAGTAGAGAGTTTACTAGAAAATAGAGATGGCCGTGATTGTTGCTATGACTATCGCTACACTCATTTCGCATCGGCCAAAATATCATGTAAAGTATATGTATACTCTATCATACAGTTTTATACAAAGCAAGTAGTGCAAATTTGGGGATGCTGGGCCAGTTCAAGGTCACCTGAGGGATGACGTCATCGAGGTCAATGACCTCACCGATGACGTCATCGATGACGCAATCGATGACGCAATCGATGACGTCATCACCGATGACGTCACTTCCATGACGTCACACCCATGACGTCACAGAAATGACGTGCCGATGACGTCATCACCCCTTACGTCATCAATATGACGTCACCGACGCCACTGAGGTCAAGGTCACGCCGAAACTTAAAATTTTTTGGCACTTTTGCCGTTTCTCGCACTACGCTCCGAGTTTCAGTCACATTTCCCGTGACCTTGACGACTTGGAGCGAATTTGCGACGAGAAACGGCAAAAGTGCCAAGTTAAACTAGATTTTGTGACATGACCTTGCCTATATGGCCAATCGGTGATCCCTCAGGTGACCTTGAACCAGCACAACACCCCCAAATTTAATATTACCGTTACTTTGAAAACTTAACAACGGAGAGCCGACACCGACGCGCACCCCACGACAGTCACCGAGCGACTGACTGTCCGGCTCCCTGTACTCTAGGTATATGGGGGAAGTGGAGGGGGAAATCTCAAGGTCATCCAAACGGAGTTTTAAAAAAGTTAAAGAGTAGAAAGACTACTCTAGTGCTTCCTGGGCGACTTCATCAACTTCCAAAGGATCTGTACACCAATCCTTTCTGTAGCGGCAGGAGTCTAGAAAATGTGTGCACCACCCGTCATGATCTCTCTCACACTCTCTACAACTGGTGAGATTAGAGAAGTGAAACTTAACACACCGCTGCGGACAACAAGTATAAAAGAACTTGGACTTGTAGACCTTAAAAGTCTGTAGTACCGGTGGTGGCAGCTGTTGGTTCTTGCATCTACACCTGCAACATCCGAAGCATTCACATTGCTGGCAGGCCAACCCATCCACTTGCCACTTTGGTAAGAGGAAACACTTTTCCTCACAGCAATAGGTTGTCCCCGTCTCTTCCTCCCATTGCTTCTTTGCACAATAGACGACGCCCGGCTCCTCCAAACACTTATGCTCGCAACATGAGATGCGCTTACTTTCCATAGTTGATGCTGCTTCGGTGAGGGAGCACGATGAAGTGATGGTGCAGTCGGTGAGTGTGCAGCTTAAATAAACTTAGTAGAGGGCAAAGGTCAAGGTCATTCAAATCAAGTTTTAAAAAAGATGACTAGACGTCCCCCTCCTCGTCCGTAGTACTTGGAGAGCCGTCAGACCAAAAGTCCCGTGGAGGTGCTCCCCAGATGAAACACATTTCCATCTTGAAGCGAAGGCCAGGTTCTTGCACCATTAACTCCTTCAACTTATTACAAACCAAGTCCACCTGGTGCAACGTTTCGATAGTCAGCATCCAATTTGTTGGCTGAACGAAACCCGTAGTGGAGTCAGCCTCGCTGATTGTTAAATTCTCCGGCTGTATTGGAGTGTAGAGATGTGTAAAGTGTCTTGGCTGAAGCTGAGGCTGAGGCTGGCTGGAAGGTTCAGTGTGGACACCGGTTGCATCGAAATCCATATTCAGCCTACATTCAATGTTAGGGTTTTCGTTGAAAACATATATCAACTTTTGCTGCAACACATCCACTTCTGTCGAATCTTGCAAATGAACAGTCCACGAAAATGGCCATTCTTCATCAGTAGTGGAGTCAACTTCAGAATGAGTTCTGTCCGCCATGGTAGCTAAGCAAGGAATAAGATGAGCTGCAGACCGTTGTAATAGTATTGAAAAGTAGAGGGGGAAATTTCAAGGTCATTCAAATTGGGTTTTAAAAAAGAAAGGAGTGGAGGGGGAAATCTCAAGGTCATTCAAATTGGGTTTTAAAAAAAGGAAGGAGTGGAGGGGGAAATTTCAAGGTCATTTAATTTGTGTTTTAAAAAAAGGTTATTCCACATTAGCCTCGTCATCCACGTTCTCCCCCACATCTTCATTTGCGTTGTCTCCCACACCTTCATCCACATCCGATTCGTCATATGGGTAGATAGGCGACATCGGTGAATATTGTGGTGATTGCTGGCTGCCGTAGTCCTGCTGCAGTTGAACTTGTGACCAATCATAGTTTAGATTCATCTGAATTATAATCCCAGGGTTGTCCCGGAGTATCTCCTTCATCCTTTCACAAATTGCTTCTAAATAGTGCACACTGTCGATCGACAGTGTCCAACCCGTACTTGTTCCAACATCAGTAGTGGAATCGGCTTGGGTGATGGTGTTGTCCGCCATGGTTGCCAGTGGAATAAGGAATGATGCTAAATGTGAGACCCATACAGGAACCTAGTGAAGTAGTGGGGGTATGGTGGAGTAGTGGGGGCGTGGTGGAGTAGTGGGGGAAAGTTCAAGGTCATCCAAATGGAGATTTAAAAAAAAGAAAACCTACAGAGTAACATTAAAATTTTCCAACTGACGGTGGTGAGCGTTTTCTTCCACAACCTTGCCGACAGATGTAACTATGCCGTACAGTATGAAAAATACAACCATAGTAAGACCAAACAATAAAAGATAGCCGTTGAGTATTATGATATTTTCTGAGTGGATCTGCTTTCTTCTTATCGCCCTCTCTTGCATTCTCTTTTCTAACTCGTGTATGAAATCACAGCATGTGTGAGGACATCTTTCATCTGTTGGTAGGTTTGCCATTGTTGAAGTTGTAAGTTTGACTGTTAAAGATGGAATGAGGTATCCAATTGCGGTGTCTCATGTATACCAATAGTCAAGTGGTGGGGGTAGCAAAGCAGTGGAGGGGGAAGTTTCAAGGTCATTCAAATTGTGTTTTAAAAAATCCTATCTTGTTACTGAGCTCATATGTCAGTAACAAGATAGGTGTTTTTCTATTTTTTTTTCTCTTTTACTTCTTTAATATAATGAAAAAATAAACATATTGTACAACGGTTAGAATAAGAAATACAACTGCTAGTCAGCTGAAGTAATCCAAGTTGTCCGGCTCTGTCTTCATCGATGTTGGTGAGGAGTGTCCAGACTCTTCTTTATGCTGCCGAATATTCTTTATATTGCAAGCGTAAACTTGCACGTTTATACGGTAGCCTCGTGCCAAAATCAGCTGCAGCTCTTTGTACAGCTCGTTGAGCTCCTGCTGAGTCTTGATTGTAACTTCCTCATAACTGGCGCAGCTTACATTGAGAGACATCTTGATGTTGACTGGTCGACCGTTGGAGTTGAAATGAAGCCGAGGCATAGCGCTTGGAGGTATATGAAAAAGTGGTGGGGGTAAAAGTGGTGGGGGTATGGAAGGTCTAATTAAATCGTTCTAAACTTTTTCCATTGGTACAATGGAATTGAACAAACAGCACAGGTGTCTTTGATGTTCTCAAACTTAAACACCGGTGCTAGAAAACCAAACTGCCTTATACCTCCATCCAGTACAAATTGGCGAAGGTCACCAATAGCTGCGTCACCACAAGGTTTACAAAACTTTTCCCCATCGTTGAACTTATACCAAGAGTACTCCGAGTAGCCTCTATTTTCCCTCTTGTAGTCTTTGATATCTTCTTTTATTGTCAGTGGGATATTTTCTTGTAAACAAGTTGGGAACAAATCTTTGTGAGTTATAACTCGTTGTAAGCAAAGCTCGTACAAGGTGCTCATCGTTTGCTAGTTGGCAACGGACTGACCGTTTTCCGCATCCAAGCAGGTTTGAATTCTAGTGTGGTAGTGGGGGCAATCTTTAAATGCAAAGGTCAAAGGTCAAGGTCACTCGTGAAGTTTTAAAAAAAAAATGCAACATACCAATATGTGACAAACTTCACATATTGATATGTTGCATTTTTTTTCTTTTTTAATTTTTTTGTCCTTTATGATTTATTTATAAAACATTACAATACAATATGTACAACAGTAAAACTTAAACCTAACACTGCTGCTTGTCGGCGATGTGGATGATCAACTCGGTGGAATTGCTACCCGTGGAACCGTGGGAAACCAAGTAGAGAGAGCCGGGTTGGATGGAGCGTAGATCCTGGTTCTGTAGGAGATGGACGAACCGTTTCGGCAGGTACACCTGGAACTTGGGCTCATCCCCCGGAGTGAACGGTGCCTCGCTGAGACTGCAGCAGATAGCCTCTCCAACTGTAGTCTCCATCTTCTTCATCTCATGGATGATATAGTGCTTCTCGTCTTTTAGTTCAGAGCACTTCTTAACCGGTAGTATAGTAGACTTTGAGTGAGCATTGAACTGCTCAACCAAGGTTTGAAGGAACTGGTTAGATGCCATGGTTGAGTCAAAGATTGTCTTCTTCGTCTTCTTGCTGGGAGATGTTGTCGTCTCGGAATCTCGAGTAATACTCATGCCAGGTCCCGGTCTGCTCCTCACTTATATAGCCCCCGTTACCCCCACCACTTTCCACTTCCCCATTTTGAAGGTAAGAGGCGAGTTTATAGGCGTTTTTCAAAGCGCAATGCCTATCTTTGTAATGTTCTGGGCTTTTTGTACAAATACATAAGTTTTCTAGCATATATTGGTAATCCTTATCTAATTCCACGTCATTAACCGGAACATAGGTAAATTCTTCGATCCATCTTTTCTTTTCAAGACCCTTCGTGTAAATATTGGTAAACTTGTTTGAAAAGTGATGCATAATGTGATGCAAGTCCGTGTAACTTGTAAAACCATCATACCAATCGATATGATGAAAGTATTTTGAAATCCATCTGTTGGTAGTAGCGGCTTTGCTAGTTAAAGACGAATAAGAACATGGTGGTTTAAATAAAAACGAATACGGAACACTTGTATTCATGTCCAAAAACACAAGTTCTTTTATAATAAATCTATCATCATTACCACGAAACGCTTGAAACTCAATAATACCAGGGTTGGACTTTACTTGTTCTTCTTCTCCCTTGTCCATCTTGAAGGTCACACGTCTGCTCATTATGAAGTCAGGAGGTCAACTGATTTCCACACCACGGTAGGTACCACTTTTATACCAGGCCGTACAGTTGTTAGCGCGTTGGTGTATATTTAACGTGGGCACCGTCCCCAATTGGCCTAACCCCACAAAGTTTTGGATATTGTTTTAGAAACTAACCATTGTTATCTATGTTTCCATCTTTATATTTTCCTTGTTTTCGTTTTCATCACTAACACTTGATTCTTCTCCTCCTTCTTCCTCTTCTTCTTGTATTACTGATGTTTTATGTAGTTGAGCGTATTTTTCCAATTGTCTCCACATTTGTACTTCATGAGGAACCCTATTGAATATAGAAGTATCCACAGGTCCGTATAATATAGGTGCGTCCGGTTGTTTGTCCAAAGTGTCTTCCAGATAGTCTTTAATAATCGAACTTGAAAATACCAGTTGTCTCAAGTATCTTGTTATAGGTTCGGTTGCACAAGTTAAAATGAAAAACTCCTCTCGACTAAGTTGAATCTTGTTATCATGTCTTGTTGTGTCTCTAAACCGCAGCTGATGATCACCACGATGTTTAATTATATCGATTTCCACATTTGAATCCAAAAGTCCTACTCTTGTCTTTCTTCCAAACATGTTACTACTTAAATAGCATTCTAGAAGATGCAAGTGTTTCATAAACGATTCCCAAGCACTGTCCGTAAACAAAATCATTTTGGGTCCATGAGTTAAAATTACAGTAGGGGAATAACCTGTTGATTTCATAACACCGATTAAAACACTTTTGTCCAAACTGGAAGAGATTGGGTAAAATATTCGCAAGAATACCTCACTCAATATGTTTGGAGAAATATTATTTTCAATATCCCTTTTCCTCTTTTGTGCATTCTTTCTTCTTTTACCTTTTTCCTCAACATCATTACTGGCATGAAGTTGTCCACAAACGTTTTGTTCACCTCCTTCCTGGTGACCTTGAAGATCTAAAAACTCAGATATCTCCTTCTCAATATCTACCACATTTTCAGGTGTACCACTAGGAGAAGCCATATTCAATATGATGCTACCCATACAACAGTTGGCAACAAACTGATGAGGAGCGGCCTGTACGCTCTGCTTTTATACTCGCGGAATGGAACAAAACCGGTTTTTACAGTACATTTTTAACAATTCCAGTTAGAGGTGTGTATGTTACAATTTTATCATGTAGAATTAAACAGTATGCAGTTGTATTTGCAGGTATAGGTGCATTAAACTCCATTTCAATCTTTATGTCAACACTTGATGACTTTACTGATTCATTTTGTTTAGAACAATCAATTACAACTATTGTGTAACCATCTAAGTATTCTTCTGGTGATAGTAAAGGTGTATTCGTTTTACCGTAATATGAATTTTGGAATCTTGCATACATATCGTATAATATACTGTACTTTTTATTAGCGAATGACACATTCAAATTGTCGTAGGGGAAAAATTGTGAATTCAAATAAACTTTAATATTTTTTAAGTTGCAATGATCAAATTTGCCTGCATGTTTTGTGATGCTGTCTCTCCTACCTGTTTGTAAACCAAATATAATATACCTGGCTCGTTCTACGTAATTAGATGTTTTAACAGTCCAAGTGTGACGATCCGTAGCTGGCAAGCTTGGATGTTCATGGAATTCCCAACTTCTAAAAGGAATTACAATATCACGGTCAGCCTTTAACTTCCTTAATAGTAGCATTCTATGCTCGTCAGCTAATTTAACATGTGGAACTCTCCATACAATTTTGTCTAATATTAATTTCCATTCTAAAGTTGCATCTGTTGTACCATCTGGAGCTTTAATAATGTCTTTATCGTTAGAAGATCTCAACAAAACTAATTCTTGTTTAACATTTAATATTATTTTTCTATAATCTTCAGCAAATCCAAGCAACAAACGTAATGGGATATGAAAATCAAAATATCCATTTGTATTTGGAGTGATTGTGTCATGTTCAGGTAAAACCCATCCTGCAGGTTGAAGTAAATTGGTTTCATTAGGCGATATAGATGTTATCCCTTTTAAAGTTGTTGTAATACCTACTTTTTTAGTAGAATCAACTGTTACACCTGATATTTCATATCTAATTTCATCAAAAAGGAAAGCCATAGGATTATTTATAAATGGAACTGTTGTACCAGTAGTAGTACCATCCTTTTTAGTAACTTTTCCTTCAATATACAAGTAACTTTCACATGGTAGTGTGTAAATGTCTTGATGTTGGATGGGGATACGAATTTCATCGTTATTGTTTAATTTCGATGAAGTGTAAGGGTTGTGGGTGTGATATTCTTTTTCCCATAGGGTTTCGTCGAATGTTGGACCCTGCGCTATATCCAGTATATCCATAATCGGTTAATTTTAATCCAATTCTCTCTAAGAAACGAATGTTCTCGCGTGTTAACTCCTCCACAGCTGAAGAGCTACTAATGCGGTTCCCCGTAGGTTGTTCGCTTTTAAATGTTAAACCCATAGTTTTGTATTAAAGTGTCGATTTTAAATGTAATCTAATTGTAATAGGCTCTTCTCTGAAGTCTACCAAGTTACCGTCTTGATCCAATACGTTCAACACGATGTCTGAAATGAAAGTGGTGTTCAACGGTAGATATACCAGGTTTTGTGGCTTTTCAACAATTTTAAATCCAGGTGGTACACTTGGGTAAAAAGTATGTATTATATGGGTGTTAGCCCCATCCCTGTAAGCTCCTTGTATAATGTTACAAGTTATGTCTATACTATTGACTTTTAATATTGTTACTGTTTTCTTACCGGAATGTGTTACATCTGGTTCTAAAACAGGCCCATCGTTGGAAAATCCTAATAAATCACCAATTGAGTTTGGTTGAGTAAAATCTATATAATATTTGGAAGTAATTTCAGCTTTCATCGTATTATTATTACCTTTCAATGTTATATTGTCTTTTCCCATTTTAGTTTGCAAAAATTCATTTATATGATCGATTTCATAAGAACCTGTAGGTAACCTACACTCTTGTAAGTCTGTAAATTTCCCACTGGCATCCTTTCCCTTATAATAATGCAATACGTTATTTTTACCTTCCGTAACATTGGGAATAGAGTTGTAAGTTGTAAAATCCAATAGTGCCGCCTCCCAAAATCTTCCTTTTTGCAAGCGTAACGCTGGAAAAAGGATACTTCGTAAAGTGGACGATTTTCCTGTTAATGATACCGTATAGGAAGACATCTCAATACTGACTGATACTTTTAGCTAGAAATTCCAAACATAAATGACCGCATATTGAAGTATTATCAGGTTGTTCTCTTTTATAGTTATAATATATGTTTTTAGCAGATTTAAAGTAATTTTGAAGTTCTTTTGGTGGTGGCAAATTACCGAAACTATCAAAATAATATACATTGTTATTTAGTTTCTTATAATAAACCCAATGGGTGCCAGGCCCTTCAGTATTATCCAAATTTACAATTCCAGTCTCATTTTGCCACATTTTCTTTGGTAAACTGTCTTTCATGAATACACCGCGGAAAAATGGTATTTTTAAACAGGAAATATATTTAAATAATTCAACATTGGTTAACGCTTTATGTGGTATAACCAATTGATTTCTTTCATTTAATATGCACGATAAGGTCTTAGGTAAAGACCTGCCCCGTTTTTTACCATTGACCACACGGTGGGCTTCTTCCTGCCTTTTCTGCTAGATCGTCGTCTTCTTATATTTCCTCCGTGTTTTCTTGTGGTTGACTTCCTTTTTACCCTTCTTCTCCTCCTTTTTCCACCTCCCACTGCTGTTTTAGCCTTCATACCTGCTGTTACTGCTGAAGCTGCTGCTTTTTCTGCTATGCTAGCGTCACTTGATTTTACTCGTTGCCAAGCTATGTCCGCAAGCTTTTTGTCTGCTATTGATCTATTTTTTGAATCGGCAAACTTGGAATATGCGATATCGTGTTCTTTACAAGCCTGATCTAACTTGTTTATTCCAGGATCGCCTCTTTCCAGTCGTTTTTTCAATTTAGTTCCTGGTCCGCAATACTGATAACCTCCTGGTATATGAAATTCGTATGGTAATGCGTCTATTGCTCTATTTACTATGGATCCTACTGGAATTCGATTTAAGGCCTTACTTAATAGAGAAACCGCTGTGGACGTGATCCCACCTCCTTTCCTTACAGTGTCTCGATATGGACTGATATATTGAAATGTCATAATGCACTTTTATAATTGAATTTCACAACTTATGTGTTACCTCTACGACAAGTTGAACATGAATGACTTTATTTACGCTTTTGATCAATTAAATACTAAAAGGACCGTAAAATGTGGATCCTTAAGGTTGTGGTGTTTTATTAAAGAAATACTTATAAAGGATGTCTTGTTTTATCCATGAATTTCTCATTTTTTCATCAACACGATTATATTGTCCGCTTGCAATATAATTATGCATATCAAACATTATATTACCTATCACTTTAACAAGAAAATTAACATTTACAGCGTCATCTACATAATCAGGGTCTGCAACTCTTGTTAATCGTTTGTTATTGCAATTCCACCATCTATGTCCAGTTGGCTCTAATTGTATTATCTGTTCAAAAGTCACAACATTACCAGGCAATGTCGCGGGAGCTATATGTATCATTTTTTTTCCTTTACCATCCCAAACATTATTCCTTAATACATACCCATCAAGAACTTTATCCTTTTCTTCAAGTAATGTAAACTTTTCATTTCCTTGTACAAACACATCCCCCTGCCGTGATACCACTTGGTCTTGTTTTACAAATCCAGATGTCTCTTGTTTTAAAGTCTCTTTCATTTGACCCACTGTTGCACCATCTGATGGCACCGAACCATCTTTAACATTTGCTAAACAATTATTAAAACAATCTATAACCCCTACATCACGTATGATACAATGATCTTTAATATATTTTAGATTTACAGCATCGTTTTCAGTTTTTGGATAACCTATATCATTAATAACAAATTTATAAAAAGAAAATCCATCTTTTGTCTTTTCAGGTATCAAGGAATGTAAATAGCGTCTATTTACGCTGTCTTTTGCATCTTTAGGGTCATCTACGTTGGATATACGTTTATTGTTGGCACTATACGTTTTCCCATTGAATTTTAACGTATTTTTTAATTCAGATGACAAATAACCTTTGTTTATCGCATCACCGTTTTGATTTGGTTTACCAACGTTGATAATTCTATGATCTTCTGCGTCATATGTGTTATTTTGTAGTTTTAATGTTGGCGATATCTTTTCCTTTAATATTTTTAAGTTTATTGCATCGTTTTCATCCGAAGGATCTTTTATGTTTTTTAACCTTTTATTACTCATATCATAATCTCCATCAGGTGTTTGTGGTAAACCAGCACTTCTTTTTAAACTATTCGCATAATATAATCCATCCGAGGAGTAACGTCCGAACTTGTCAACACTCATGGTGCAACTGAATAGTACTCTAAGGAGTAACGCATTTTTAAAAGATTACCCCACGGTTTCGGAGTTCATCCACTAAAGCCACCCATTCGTTTTCCAATCCTGTATGACCCGCTTCTTTAGCTTCATGTATTAGTTTCATTCTATCCACCAATTTATTGATATTATTGTCATAAATCACATTTGTGTTATATAGTTTCTTCATTAAACCTGTACCTGTAACAGACTTACTTCTTTTTCTTCGTTCCTGAGCACTTACATCCAAAGTGGATGCCATAAATCTTCGTTTTACAGGTTTTCTTTGTGTTAACGGCATTGTTTGTCTTCTAGTTGGTATTAACTTGGATACAAATTCTCTATATTTTAAAGACTTAGATCTAAAAGGAAGCTGGTCAGGTAAATACTTTCTCCTATATGCATTTGTCTGTTCCAAAATCTTTTTATATGCTTCCATGTCTTTTTCCTTTATTAACGATACTGAAGGCTTATTTTCAAATAATAATTCAAATAATCCGTTTGTGCCCTTATATCTTTGATCACCAACAACAATATTATCATGTTCGTCAACGTTTAACGGGCTATTACCTATCATTAAACCATCTTCTGTTAATCGCGCTCCGTAACTATGGTAATTCTTATTAGGAATTGTTCCGAGTAACATTTTTACCATGTATTTCCTTCCTAAAGGTCCTTTGTTATGAATGTTTTCACCCAACAAGCTTATGTTTGACGGTCCTTCTCTTGCCTCTTCTCTTTTTTCCTCTTCACTAGCAGTTGGTGCTTCTTCAGGTCCCCTTTCACTATATCCTGGTGATTCTAGCTCTCTTTCAGATTCTGCTCCGGTAAATCCACTATATGTAGAGGATTCCGGGTCTTCATCACTAAAACCTTCATATTTTACACTTTCTCTTTCAAACTTTGTGATAGGTGCAATCGCATCTCCTTCCAATACAGGTTTAGCGAATTTTTTGTTTAATTGTTTTAAAGGTTCAGTAATAGGTTTAAAAGTAGATTCAAGGAATTTCTCCCTCTCGCTAATACCTAGTTTTAATGCTCTGTTTTTAGCCCGAATAGAATCACTAAGTGATTTTATTTCTTTTACTAATTTTTCTTGGTTAACCATGTTTGTAGCAAAACGTGTTGTACAACAATGAATGTTTTATACTATGTTCAATGTATTAATATAAATCTATCAAATCCTATCCTGTATCGACCATTGTTTAGCGGTTGTTCCTTCATAATTGTTAGGAACCCATACTTTTCAGCCCAAGCCTTTCCACATAACTCTTTAAATCGTTCAAATGTCATATCTGCATTTACATGATCAAAATATATATGTTTTAGGTTGGTTTCGTCCTGTTTAAATGCAATTAACATGTTTGCATTGTCTCTAATGAGTTGTTTCGGTATTTTGCTGTAAGTTTGGCCAATATAAATACTATCTATGTTGTTATGTCGACCCATAGCGAAGTAATTTCTTATTGTGTTTTGGTTTTCACAAGATACATCGTCAAATATGAACACGGAGAATGGTTTAGCTTCTTGTGGTTGCATGCCACTCTCACTTGCATTAAATTTTAAGTATTTAACTTCAGGCACATTATTCAGTATCTTTTCCAATAATTGATATTTTGGTTGTTGTAGTGATTTTGAAAATACATATAGATTATTAAAACGTAATCCTTTAGGGTTTGTAATCAAATTGAATACTACATTAGTTTTTCCACAGTTGGAAGGTCCGGTAACCAGACAGCGCACGGTGTTTGGTAACAAATTGCCATGTTTCCCACTATTGAATTCTGAATTATCCACTGTGAGTTCATCTATATTATTAATAGTAAAACTCTCCTTTTGTGGTATTATCTCCATCCTTTGTAATGGTTCAACCTAAAATGATTCTCTATTGTTATATCAAATCCTTTTTAGGTATCCAAGAATCTTCCGTCTTATTAAATCCTAACCATCGTACTTTAACCTTATCTTTTTTCCGTTGCAACACCTTTTCAACTAAATATACATCGCCTACTGTTGATTTTAACATTTCATGTCCATAAAACCCTCCTTCAAGCAATTGTCCTTTATTATCATTTAAAATATATGTCTCAGGTACTGTAGGTTGTACTTTGAATACAGTAAAGACCTCATTGGTCCAATTTGGCAGATATCTCTTACTGAATACACCTTTATATTTACTTATTCGCACTTTATCACCAACATTAAATTTTTTAGGTTTTAGTTTTTCAACTTTTGGTTTAGTATTCATTTTTATACGTTTTAATACAAGGTTTTCATTTTTACTAGTTACTTGGTTTGGTTTCATTCCGATAGTTCTATGAAATTTGTTATTATAATCGTTTATAAGTTTTGGTAACATATCAATCCATATGTGCGATCCTCTGTTGGAAAACATTTTATACATTGCGCTTTTTAAAGTTCTGTTGAATCTTTCAATTATTGAGGCTTTTACCTCTGAATTGGTTGAATAATGGTTTATATTGTGTTTTTTCATTAAATTTGCAAATTCCTTATTAAAATATTCTTTTCCATCATCGGTTTGTAAATGTTTAATAGTATGTTTGTCTTTTTGTATAGCTATTTCCATTGCCTTTGTAACACTTTTGCCACTTTTATCTTTTAGCGGTAAAGCATCTGCCATTTTTGAAAAACAGTTAATAACAGTCAATATGTATTTACATCCTTTATTTTGTTTGCTATAAGGAATCATTTCGATTAAATCCGCTTGATATAAATCATTAATTCCTTTTATCACCGTATTTCTTCTTGGAAACTTTCTTCTTGCAGGTTTATGAAGTTCGTTGACAATTTGTTGCTTCAAGTCCTTCATATTGTAGTTTCCAATGTTTGTTGTGTCACTTGTATAATCACAATGAATGTTGTCTTAAATATTCACATCATTTATATAGGTCAAGGTCATCCAAACTTGTGTAAAAAAATGGGGAACAGGGCGTTTGACTTGCCGTGTTCCCCATTTTTTTACGGAAGGAAAAAAAGGAATAAGGTCGAAGTTGTAGAAGGACGAAGAATGGGTTACTAGTTGATAGGGTTTAGGGAGTAATGGCCAAAAGGAAGAGTGTGGATTTTGTCGGGCATAATGTGTCTTTTATCATCCCGAGCTGACAGTGCTTTTTTAATTTCGGTAACACTGTAGACTTGATGCTTGAAGCTTCGGATATTGTTGAATGTTGCTGATATTGTAGTATCTTCAAACAAACAAGTCTTGTAGTGGTCAAATGTTACGTGTTTTTTCAAATAAGATGTCTTCACTCCTTTTGCTTTCTTGACTGTGGGTGTGTTGTTCTCGTTGTACATCTTAAATGAATACACTTTTGCCATCAGCGCCACTATTTCTTCTAAAGGCATTCCATTTGCTTCATCTTTGAATTTTCCGATTACTTTTTTATTTCTTTTATTAAAATTTGGATGGTTCTTCGGATAATCAGAAAAGTCGAAATCTTCTTTGTATGGAAAAGTCCTTAGGTCTTCATACATGTCCAAAGTCTTTATCCAATAGATAAACGCGTCCGTATCCATGTATGCGACTCCAATGTTTTCCCTTCCGTAGTGTTTAACCATTTTGTTATAATGGAAATCATACATCAGGGTTTTACTGATGTCCAAAATCGACATACCTATGTATAACGGACGGTCCATGACTATTGTTGTTTTCTTCATACTGACAGCGACTAGATTTTCGTTTATAATCATGGATGTTCCGAAATTTGGTTTTTGCACTAATTTTTCCAATTTCCTAGGATCACTCACTAATTTTACATTTTTGTGTTTTCTTTTGTTTTCCAAGGTCTTCCCAAAGATGGCATTGTTCATTAATTTATAGAAGTCCTTTTCAAATGCTGTTGTCGCTGCAGCTCTTCTTGTTGTGTTGGAATCAATATATGGTTTCAACCAACAAGACTGGGTGAATTCAATTGCTCTATGAATTCTCACTACACGTAGACCCAATTCAAGAGCCTGTTGAACTACCCAGTAGTGAGCCACATACCGATCTTTATTCTCCAAGGTCATCATCAATTTTGTCCATCTTCCTGTCGGTGAAACTTCAGTCTTAGCTAGGAGAGGCAAGTCGTAGTGATGGTCATGAAGGTGCTCCGGGTATTCGAAATCACAGTCCAAAATATAGCCTTTTGGACCATCCTTTGGAATCTGTGAGATGTCTCCGATGGTGGCCGGGTTGATCCATTTGAAGTCAGCGTAGGGAAGCGGATTTGACATTGCCCAACCATAAAGGTTGTTTGCGTCAAAGTAGCCAAGGTAGACCGATGGTTGTTGCTCGTCGTAGCCGGGGATATACTTGTTGTTGGCTTTGACATGACGTGTTACAGCTTGTGTCAAACCGCCCCGTACACCAGATTCCATCATGAGCACCATATTTATATCTGTTAGAAGTTCCAATCGACAGTTGGTTGACTTTAGCATAGCTTGCCATGCTAATCCTGGAGATGTGTACGAGTGTAGAGGGTCCAGTCCATAGGCGGAGAAGCAGGTGTTTCGAAATTCTTCCATCACATCGCACAGCAGAGTTACGTCCAATTTTATATAAAAGTCAGAATATTCCCCTAAGGTTTGAATGTTTAGTTGGTTCCAAACATTACAAGCATGATTGTAGTCTTCAATGGAGATTTCACTTTCGTTTAGTTTGCTGTTGAAGGCTTCAATCGGTGGCAGACTGGTTTCTTCAAACTTTTCTATAGAGGTTATATAATCATAGGGGAAAACTCCTTTCCTTAATACTAGGTCCAATTTATCTTCAGGTACAATTTTGCTTGTTTCTTTTAAGTCTTCTCTTCTTAGGTTCTCTGACAATTTGGCTAAACTAGATGGCATAAATCTGTAAGAGTCTACGAAGCGAAGTTTAATTTTACCTACTGTTTTTGAAAAACTGATGTACTTTTCCAATGTTGTAGCAAGAACATCAATTTTACCATCATCTCTTCCTAACTCTGGGATAATAAAGTGGGAGTCGTAGCCGCTAAGATTGTGTAAAACAACAGGAATAAAGTTTGGCAGTTTGTAATTTATATTGCATGAATTACAAGCAGCTCCTCTGTATAACCCTGTCAGGTGATCGTGGTCTCTTACTTTTTGGTTTTCTTCACTAAAGGTCTTCTTGCATAAATATCATCTTGTCGCTACGTTGTATTCTTCTTGTTGATTTTGGTTTAAAGGTTCCATAGGTATGACATTACTGTATAAGCGTTGCGCTTTTTCAGCAATATCATACAACAGGTCTACAAAATACTTAGCGGCTTCTTCCCCACGGTAGAGTATCGGGGGTGGATGTTAAACCATAGTCTTGCAATTGGTTCTCAGACAAGGTTGATTTCACTAGTAGACAGAAACTGTTGGGTTGATGCAACTGATATTTCGTTCTTCTAGTCACTTCACCGTCCGGCAGCTCCTGTGGTATTAACGTAGATTCAAAATCTGCATAGATGACCAGTGGAATACGATATTGGTGGACTGTTTTGTTGAATTGGATAAACGCTCGAGATGGTGGTGGCAGACTAACCTTCACTTCATAATTCTCGTTACAGAGTCTTTTGTGTTCCACCAACCATTCCGATCCTCCACGTCTTAGTTCTTTATATGTAAAACAGAAACATCTTTTACACACTGTTAACCTACTTTTATGTTTTGATAATTGATTCCATACCAAGGCTACAAAGTCCTTTATCCATACATAATGGGAAATTTCACCCTTAGTTATCAATAGCAAATCCGTGTGGTTTCTCTGCTCAACTTTTACTACCCGCAAAGGATAAACGTTGTTCGAATCATCCAAACCAAAAACATTGACTGAAACGCCAGGATTTCTCTTTTCAAATTTGTCAATGTCTTTCAAAGTAACTGGGTAGGTGAGGCCTTGAAAGTTGTAGCGGTGTTCATTCTCGTAATATTCTCTACCAACTCTACAAGGATGATCATTAACATACTTGGTTAACATTGCATACTTGAAACATTCATTACCTTCATTTTGCACATTCCTACACGAGTTAGTGTTTTGGATTTTCTTTGGTAGAGGGATAAAACTACTACCTCTTAAACCATATCCATGTTTATGAACCCTTACATCCATACCTTCAATAGATGACAAAGTCCATCCAGATCCTCTTCCTTCGTGTTCTTGAAGTTTTGTTATAAGTTCTTCCAAGCATTCTTCAATAATATCATCGATGTTGGAGTTGAAGGTAAGGGTTCTGTTTTTGGTAATGAACGCTCTCAATGCTGTTTCACCATCAGTATTGTTAAACATAGCCTCTAACACCATTCCAAATTTAATAAAATTTAATCTTTGTAGTTCTTCCCTCAAAGTTCGACCGACAAGTTCCTTAGCCTGGGTTATGAATGTTTCCAATTCCAATTGAACATTATTAATTTTGAAATGTGTTACAACTCGTCCTGGCAAGGCCGTGGTGCGCAGTTGTCTCACGTCTTCCAGTTCTTCTTCTTCAGTGTCATCTTCTTGCATATCCTCTTCTTCAATACGTCTTCTAGTAGTGGATGGTCCAGCACCAGCAAATTGGATCACACTAGGTCTTCTTCTTTGCATTAGCTGTAGATAGCTGTCCCAGTTGTCCATCTGCTTCTGGTGCTCTTCCAAAAACCGGTCGATTGAGTCCAAGTCTTCTTCATCTACGATAATATCTTCTTTTCCATCTTCTTCTTCATGTAATTCCCTGTGTAGGGCAAAAAGATCTTCGTCTTGAAAGATTTCCCCACAAATATCGCAAAGAGCCATTTTAAACAGTTTGGCTTTGAATGTACACTCAGTGAATGTCTACACAATAATGAACAGCGCACTCAACAGGGTCCTTTTATATCCGAGGTATAAGGGTGAGGGAAAGTGACGTCAATTACATCCGGGTTATCAATCAAATGGTAAATTTGGCTTTTATACAACCATTTTCAAAACATTCATCAGCAAGCTTGATAAATCAATGATATTTGCTCTAGATCCACTAATGTGTACGAGTTTTTTAAACAAGTCTGTTTGTGCCAGTTTATATAGGTCAAGGTCATTTGGAATTATTATTTTGAGCGGGGGATAGACCACTAAG
This sequence comes from Neoaliturus tenellus, assembly GCA_030545055.2. Lineage (NCBI taxonomy): Eukaryota > Metazoa > Arthropoda > Insecta > Hemiptera > Cicadellidae > Neoaliturus > Neoaliturus tenellus. The sequence goes on from CM061531.1 coordinate 229,063,156, forward strand.
CAGCATGCTAGTCCATTGCCGCAAAGTGATCTATCCCCCGCTCACATTTTTTTATTTTTTTATTTTTTTTTTACTTTTTGTTTACACTTTTTACAAAGGTGAAACATCACCATCAGAGTTGGAATCATCCTCATCATGGAATAGGCAGCGATGACAATACATAATTCTTCTGGCAACTAACATCCTATCCGTAGGACGATGAGGAGTGTCTTGTTCTTCTTCTTCAAGTTGGAATTCCATTTCAGACTCCGATGATGATGATGACTCTAATGTTTCGTAGGCGTGCAAGTCTATTTCATTATCCATTAGACCAGCTTCGTCAGAGTCCGTTTCATCATTTATTAGACCAGCTTCGTCAGAGTACGTTTCAATATCCATTATTTCTTCCTCCTCCTCTTCTTGATTAACCGCTGGTAGTTGCTCCTCTACTTCTATAATTTCTAGAGGTATCACCTCCAGAATAGAGACAATTCTGTTGCGATGGAACACGGTGTTGTCAAGTGGAGCCATGGTATGGAAGTGGTGTATCCATCCAATTGGTTTGCCCTTTTTATACCCCCACCAACTATGCATTTATGTGGGTCAAGGTCACCTCAAGATACCATTTGAGCGGGGGATAGACCACTAAGCGACATGTTAGTCCATTGTCGCAAAGTGATCTATCCCCCGCTCTATTCCGCAGACCACACTCAAGTCCAAGTCCAAGTCCAAGCCCAAGCCAAAAATGTTACACACTTTATTGCCACCAGGTAATAGTTATTCGCACATTCACTTGGTTTGCAAAGAGGTACTGAACAAACTCCATATTAGTTGTATTTTGAGTATGTAAATGCATCATAAAATGTGCAATCTTATCGATTGCCGCATTGTCCAAAGGCTCACAGTTTACATGTTCCAGTGTGCCCAAGCTGGTCTTCTCTTCTATCAGCTCCACAACTTCATTGATGTCTTCTTCCAAAAGAATGAACTCCACGCTGTAGCTTTCCATTGCTAGTGGTAGGTTGCAGCAGGTGTCTAGACAAATGCTTGACTAAACATGCTCTTCATTGGTCCTACATATATACCAATTTCCCCCTCCCTATTACCCCATTCCCCCTCTACCTTTATATGGGTCAAGGTCATCCAATAATACCCTTTGAGCGGGGGATAGACCACTAAGCAGCATGCTAGTCCATTGCCGCAAAGTGATCTATCCCCCGCTCTGTATTCCACACAAGTCCTATTCTTTACACACAAGTCCCAGTCTTCAACAATCTAGTTATATACCCTGCCCTCTCTGCCAATTATAAGTACACCATGTTTACCACTATTTCCAATCAACCTTTCCAAGTCCCAAAACACAATGTCCAAGTTCACCAAGTTCCACCGTCCAATTTCAAACACACTGTTCCCCCCAAAGTCACTTGCTTCCACTCTTTGTCCTGTATACGTCTTCTTCTTCCATGCTAAGATTACTACTCTATTTTCTTCCACAACCATTCTTTTAACACTATTATACACCTGTTCCAACATCCCTTTACAGTTTAAATAGTTAATGCTCACATACTCCCACTCCTTACCAATAATAAGCGCACCACTCATGTTTACAAACTCTACTTGTTACCTAGAAGGCTCAAAGCAGAATGAAGTCGAGATGTACGGACCCCCTCTTTTATACCACTTAACCAGTTGTCCTTGCTTTAAAGTGGGTCAAGGTCATCCAATGCTACCCTTTGAGCGGGGGATAGACCACTAAGCAGCATGCTAGTCCATTGCCGCAAAGTAGTCTATCCCCCGCTCTGTATTCTACATACACACACATGTCCCTGTCCACGTCTTTTCATTACATACCTAATATATATTCACTACCTTCATCATCACTATCACTCATCTCCGTTTCTACAAACTCCATCGGGTTAAAGTTAAATTGTTTCAACTGTTCTTTTAGGTTTTCAATTTGTTGGTCCTTTACTTCCAAAACACTATGGAGATGTGATATATACTCCGCAGCCTCGGTGATGCTTGCCACTCTAGGATCGCCTAACTTCAAGCTGGGAACTACACCCTGCAGCCTGAAGTACGCCATACGCCTTTCTTGCTCCTGCCGTTGACCAGGACTGAGCAAGCCTTGCCCGTCTTGGCTCACCTCCAGCAAGGTCCGTAGCATCGGAGCTTTGCAGGCGTTTGCCCGAGCAACAGTTATGCTATGGAATGGTCGAGCAGGTCCACGAGTAGCAGGCAGGACGTTGGCAGCACGCCTTCTTGAAGACGAGGAAGACCTAGAGTTGGAAGCCATGTTAAGATGTAGTATTCAGCTAAGCGGTACAAAGCAGAATAACCAAACTGCACATCAATACCCGTATATATACACTTATCAGTGGTGGGGGTACTGGCTAGCCTTGGTAAAGTGGGTCAAGGCCATCCAAAAACATTACCAGAACGGGGGATAGATCACTAAGTGGCATGTTAGTCCATTGCCACAGAGTGATCTATCCCCCGCTCTGTATTTCACATTCACGCACACATTCATACAAACACACAAGTCCCAGTCCAAGTCTTTACCCACACACCTATCCACTCTCATCCTCACTATCATCACTGTCCAACAGGCTTTCACACTTCCTAATTAGTTTCTCCCATTTACTTCGGATCAAAAGTACCTCACCGCGTGCACACTCTAACAACCTGTTCTTTTCCTCTATCATTTCGTTAAAACTTTTAATGTATCTAGTAGCGGCTCTAAGAGTGTCTTCCTCTGATGATGCACCAACCACTACACCTGGCACTACCTGCTGGAGCTCTTCATACAAGTTCTCCAGAGAAGACTCTGGTCTGGAGGCTCGTCTGCTGCACAACTCCTTCCTGACAGGGCCAAAGCCGGAGAATCGGACACGACTCCTTGACGAAGGCCCCGATCGGATTGGTCCAATGCTCGGGCTGGAGTTGGAGGCGGCCGGGCCAGAGTTGGAGGCGGCCGGGCCAGAGTTGGAGGCGGCCGGGCCAGAGGTAGAGGCTCGAACATTCATGGCAGACATAGTGGTGTTCGGCTTAACAGTGTAAAGCAGAATGAGAGGACAGTTGATCACCACTCCTATATATACTCATTTTTAGTGGTGGGGTAACTCAAGGTCAACCTTCCCTGGTATCAAACCTGGTTATTATAAGTTTGGCCTGAATCTTATTCTCTTCAATAAACTTGCTTACTTCAAACACCCAGGAGAACAGTTCGTCTATATTTTTATATTCAATTTTAGTGTAGTGTGTAAGGTTTAAGGTTTGTCTGTTTATAACACATAAAGTAAACATAGCCCTATCACGTCTTATCCAAAACTCAACATCCCTTCTCAAACCGCTTAAAAGTTCCCATGCAGTGTGTTCATCTAAGTTGTATTTACCACCTTTGTAGGAGAACGGTGCCATGTTTAGTATCAAGCGCAGAAATAGACTGAAGCAAAATGAACAGCTCATACAAGCTAAGCAAAACGTTGGAGTGGGGGTATCACATAATACATAACCTTGGTTGCAAGGTTAGCTCTTAACTTTTCAGAATAGTTAATATAGGTCAAGGCCATTCAAACTTTGAAAAATTTTTACCTCCAAACACTTGTGGCTTACCACAAGTGTTTGGAGGTTTTGTTAAAGATTAAAACATGGTCTTTACCCTCAAGGACACGGTTTGAGATTGTCCCAGTGACTTTACATCACCGCCAGGTTAAAGTATTATACAAGTCAACTATTTTTTTTTTTTTTTTTTTATTAGTTGACTTGTATAATACCCCTCTCCCTTACTTTAAGAGGGTCAAGACTAAATTTGGAAAAAATAATTTTGAAGAAATATTTTACTGTCCAACACTTCTTAACAATTTACATTTTATAGTGGGCCCATATCCTAATCCATTTCCCACACAGATTGGCATCCTTCCCTTCGTATTAGATAGGCTTTAGGGATGAAAAATTGTCTTTGTACCATCCGAGGTGGTACTTGCATTGTACGAAGGCTGCCTTCACCTTTTACAACGATTTCTACTTTAGTATCACCCGCTCCATAGGTTTGACCAATGAAATAATGTTTTTCATCAACCTTCAGCCTTCTAATATCAAGCGGTTGCGGGCTGTGGGGATGTCTGGGTTTGGACATTTTAGGCTTAACATACATAGTGTAAGGTTTGAATTGTCGAAATTTGATTGTTTTATTGAGGTGTCCTTGGCAACGATCCTCTCCTAAACAAGCAAGTTTCTGGCAACACAAAACCCCAAACTTGTTTGACAACCAAGCGTAATCGCATTTCTTACCCTTGCCAGCAGGGACTTTAACACGGTTACGTTTTTGTGTTGGACGTTTTACTGGAGTGTTTTGGAGCTTGTCCGAAATAGGCTGGCTAGAAGGAATGGGTATGGAAGGTGAAGGCTTAATTCGGTCAAAGGGTAGGCTACAAACTATTTTGGGTGGGGTGGGTGAACGTGTTAGGTCGATGGTGGGAAGTTCGGGGGAAAAGATGGATCTACGGGGCTGTTTGGTTGGTGTGGATGCCATGGGGGATATGGGTAAGGGACATTGGGATTTGGTATAGGAAAGGATTTTCTTGGTTCTGCTGTATGGGGTGATCCTCGACCTTGACTTCGTCTCGAACACCGCTGACTCCGATCCAGAGTCCGATAGCAGCGAGAGTGGTGGAGAGGCTACCAGGGCTGGACCGCTGAGGTTTCCTGAAGATGCTGGAGGTGCACCGGCCTCTTCCAATGTTTGCGGCAATGGCGACAGGCTGGGCATTGACACAGGCTGCGTCGGCGGCAATGGTGACAGGCTGGGCATTGAGGCAGGCTGCGGTGGCGGCGGTGGCGGCGGCATCCTCAGGTTGCTCAGGATCTTTGTGGTCATCAAGTATTCCAATATCGGAGCAGCGGACGTTGAGTTAGTCTTGGAAGCTGGTGGATAGTTCTTTAGCTTCAGAGTCATTTTGAGAGTAAAATGGAGAAGTGAAGTAAATGAAAACAGCAAAGATGAGAATGTACTATCGAAAGCGGGAGAACCACTCGGTACTATCGAAAGCAAGAGAACCAGTCGGCACGAGAGTTTGGACTGGAATGACAAGTGCGTGCAACCCGGCCGCCTTATATCCCCACCGGTCACCCCACGTCACTACGTCATGGGGCGGAGGCGGTCGGCATGGGGCGGGGGCGGGGCTCGCCCCTCGGGGGGGAGGGGGGGGTTCCACCCCCAACAAAATGGAGACGGGGGGGGGTCCGCCCCTCAGGGGTGGTTCAAGGTCACCAACTACACTTCTACTCTAAGTCTGAGTGTCTCAGAAAAAGTAAAATTTTCTAAGTGTTGGCTCAAACCTGGAGGTACTTCATTTACATCTACGAAAATATTCTAAGTCCAGAGGGGGGGGGTCCGCCCCTCAGGGGTGGTTCAAGGTCACCAACTACACTTCTACTCTAAGTCTGAGTGTCTCAGAAAAAGTAAAATTTTCTAAGTGTTGGCTCAAACCTGGAGGTACTTCATTTACATCTACGAAAATATTCTAAGTCCAGAGGGGGGGGGGTCACCAACTACACTTCTACTCTAATTCTAAGTGTCTTCCCCAAAAAATTACTATATATTTACTATCTTGGTTTTTTGTTCTTATAATGACAGCAAACCTGCATACTCTTTTCCCATGTTAATCATATGGAGAATAGTCAAACTCCTTTATTTATGGACAGATATTGATGAAACTTAGTACATGGCTTCATATGGTCAAAATAAATTTTGTTATGATAAAAACCTACTTTTAGTGTTCCCCATGGCAGCATACCTGCATACTCTCCCTATATTTATCATAAGGAGAATAGCCATTTATTTCCCCATTTATGAGCACGTGATTTTATTTGGTTTACAGTTTTATGTGGTCAAAATTAATATTACTAATTTGGAAATTCGCTGAGTACGCAGGTCTGCTGCGACGGGGAGTATTTTATTTACAAACAATTTTTGACGAATTTAAAAGCTTTAATTATTATTGATTGTGAGAAGTGTGCATTAGCCTTTTGTTACTGTCTTGTTTGTGCACTTCTTTGGTAAAGCTAACCTGTTTAACACTCGACTTTTTTATTTACAAACTAATTCAGCGAACACATTGGAGTTAATAACCCTCAACAAGCCCGTTCACTGCATCAAGGTTTTACAGAAATTACGGAATTGGGGCAGCAAATTAGGGAGTGGACCCTCCATTCAGCATAACACCCAGAATAAATAATTATTATATCACACTCAAAATATTTTAACAAATTTTAACTACAAAGAGTTATTAAAACCGATTCATAGGAGATTTTCAAAGCTTTTTTAACTATCGATTGTGAATTGTGTGTATTAAACGGTTTTGTTACTGTCTTGGCTGTTCAGTTCTTCTTGTGGAACTAACCAATTTCATACTTGACTTTGAACTAACCAATTTCATACTTGACTTTTTATTAATTTACGAATTTAGGGACACCCCTAAGGGGGCATGGGGGCGGAGCCCCCATCGAGCCGTAGGCGAGTCTATAATATATACAGCCCCATGTGTAACTGACTGACTGATGTATACAAAAGTTCTGACACAACCGTTGAAGCTAGGGACTTGAAATTTGGCATCCTCTTAGCTTACATGATTAACATTCATAAAAAAATCTAAAAACTAGCAATTTTTCATTTTTGATATATGAAAAAGGTAAAAAATATAGATTTGTCGGTAATGTAGTTCAGCCGTGTGAGCATATATCAACGCCTGGGTAACGTAGATCACGTTAGTTCTCGCTCGTGTTTAAATGAGATCTTTCAACTACACCAGTGTTTGCAATTATCACAGTATTAGTTTTTGAATATGTGTAGTATTCACTTTTAATTGTTATGATGTAGTTTTACTGTATGGAGAGTGGGTCGTCTCAACAGGGTGTACCCGCTATGATTCCTTCAGTAATAAAGCCCATAGGTAATGCTGCATGTGCGCTAGCATGGAAGTTCGTTAATGGTGAATTTTCATCTCCTATCTTTTTATTTAGCAGCCCTATGTGTAACTGAATGACTGACTCACTTATATAGGATAGAAATGTTTATCAACTTCCAATTCAGATAGTGAACCTAAATTTGGCATACTGATAGGATTGAATGTAAAAATAAGGGAATAATACTAAAGTTGAACATTTATTTGTTTAAGTATAAAAAATTTTGCATTATAAGCTTAGTTTCTCGCCATGGTTAAATCAAACTTAAAAATGTAGTTCCAAACTTGGCCACTGGAGTGCTGCCAATTTGCGACTTAGTTCTCGTCTTTATTTATTTGAACTGTCGCAAATACATCATGTGATGTCCTTTGAGTTGTTATGACTTTACTGACTTGCGACTTAGTTCTCGTACATAGGTGACCAGGTTTGATTCTCGTACTTATTTCGTTGAACAAATTTCTTTACACTCAGTTAATTTTCATTCTAGGCGAAACTGTTTGCAAGAATGAGATAAGACTCTAAGATAAGACTCTTAGTGCTCTCCATAGAATTCTCATGTTATTGATATTTCGCAATACCACACCATATTTACCAGATAGTGTTCAAGTGAAGTTCGGTTTTACAATCTGTCAAATTTAAACATAAGCATTTAATTTAGCATTTTGTTTTAAACTTCACATGCAACTCGAGTTACATTAGTTACAAGTTACAAAGTTACGAGTTACAAAGTTACATTAGTAGTACCATTGACTTTGTACACTACGTGAGTAGACTTCTCATAGCATGTTAGTGTACATAGTCAATGGTAGTACCTTGGTTTTAACTAAATCTCTATTATACTGAGTGGACCCAGATCACCTGTACACCCATTTTAAAATGTACAGAACTTATTTTAACAAAAACCAAGTGATCCATCATTGATAAACCGTTGACAGTGAAATTAATGGACAGGATGTACCGGAAGTCACCTTTCCAGAGTAGAAGTCACTAATTTTAAGTCAAACCCGTACTATATTTACTTGAAATAAATATATTTCCGACTGTCTGAGGTAAATTTGCAATGCTAATTATTATTTGGCATAATTTGTTAGTAACTAATGTAATATTGTATTTAGAAGCTTGAAGTTTTGTATTCATTTTGCTTGACACTGATTTTAAAAGGAAACTATCTAAATTTAGAAGTTAAACATCCTAAAAAAAGAAATGATACTTTTATGCCAGATAATAATATGTATTTTTCTTTAACCTGTTGATTATGAATGGATTTATACGTTGAACATAATACTATATTATATTCTTAGTAAATTAGTAACATTAAAACTTTGGACTTTTCACTTTTTGTCGTATCGTTAACCCTCAAGACCGATTCGCAACTTTTATTATTACTCTGTTTCATATACTGTAGTTTAGTAGGTCTAACTGCAGTTACATTTGAATTTTGCATTCACTAAATTCGTAAAATATTCTCTGGCCCAAGAAGGCACACACATGCCCTAATCAAAAGAGTGAGAGTATCAAACAAAGTTAACAATTTCATTTTTAAACAAAACGGGAATATCTTAAATGTTTTAGACTTGGTCAACTACAAACTAATTTAGTGAACACAACGAAGGGGTATGGGGGTGAGCCCTCAACTGGCCTATTCAATGCTTGAAATTTTTATATCAGTTAACAGTTTGAGGCAACCAATAAGGGGGCAAGAGGCTGGAGCCTCCATCCAGCACAATACATAGAATATTTAAATGGTTGATTATTAATTCACATCTCTAAATTCTTATACTAATGAAGGAGCATTATGAAAGAATTTTAAAATAAAGCTATAGGAACATTAAAAGTTTTTATCAATATTAATTTGAGTAGTGTGTTAGCCGATGTTGTTACTGACCCTGCTGTTCAGTACTTCGGCAGAAATAGCCTGTTTAAAACATGGGTATTTTGTTATTTTACGAATTCTAGGCATCTTGTAAGGGGGCATGGGGGCGGAGCCCCCATCGAGCCGTAGGCGAGTCTAAATTATATACTCCCGAATGTGTAACTCACTCACTCATCGGGGTATCAGAAATTCGTCAAATGTCGGTAAAGTAGATCTCCTATATATCACTTACTACAGAGTGATTCCCAAGCGAGAACTAAACTTACCGACCTGTATTACTGAGAAAATTGCCAACATACTGGGAGTCGCGGATTACCGAATCACCCTTTTTAAGAAATTTTATAACATTAACCAATTGTGCCTTTATAGGAAAAGCGGTCTATTCACCGAGAGTAATTTCAATGTACAGGGTGTATATGAAATTACCTCTCCAGACCGGAAGTCACTGATGTCAAATACAAACTCTCACTTTAAATAATTTTTTTTAGTTTTACACGGTTTTTAAGAAAACTTTACAATTTGATCTTGTACGCGTAATTTTAGCAGTTTATTGAATATTTGAGGTTGAAATTTAGATTTTAAGCAAAAATTTCTCGGCACAAAAATGTCTTAGACTCTTTTAAATACGTTTCCAACAAAATTGTCAGTTTGGTCCAAAATTTTTTTTATTAACAACATGACGGAGATTAATGAACATGTATTTAAAGGTTTAGTAAAACTAAACACGTGATAATTGATGTTTTATGAAATGAGGTTTTTAGACATTTACATGTTTGGTAAGTTCTGTCTCACTCATTTCATTTCATTGCAAATAGTGAAACACGTCTTGTTAATGCCCGGGTTGTTGTCATCTAACAAATATATGCTACTTTATAATTTTTCCTTAAACTAATCCTTGCATTCAGGTCACGCAGCTCTAGCAATTATTTTATATATATATATATATATATATATATATATATATATATATATATATATAAACAAGGTCCACGCACAGGCATCTGCCCATATTTTCATTTTCTGTTATATGTAAAATGTTCAGACATAATATATGTTAAATTTCCCCCAGTTAAAAAAATAATGTCATGCTATTTATTATTCTAAATCAGTATGATTAGGGTTTTTAAATATGAAATTTTAAAGTTGCTTCAAAATAACGTCTGGTCGCCTCTGTATTGAAATCAGAGTCAATCAACAGAGCAAAATATGTTTACCTACAACGGCACTATTTGTTTTTGTTTTTGTTTTTTTTTTTTTTTTTGTAAAATTTTAAAAGAGATGCAAGGTTGGTATGGGACACCCGGTAAGACAGTATCATATTTGCACGATAGTCCTCCCAAAAATTGGTTCTTTATTTGGGATGGCACTTAATTTCTAACGAACTCATTAGGAAGTAGCCTACATCTTTGACTTTACCTGATAGCATGCTAATTTAAATTTTACAATTCAACAAAAATTTTAACTTAAATAGCAGATTACACAATTGATTTATCTTTTAGTGCGTACTAAGTTAATGTTTAATTTAAAAATTTGGCACTACAGTATTTTTATTTAAAATAAAAAAAGCTTTTTTATTTCCTGCCCCAGAAAACTATCTGATAAACATAATTAAATGTTTATTTATTTTTGCGAAGAATTTTACCCCATGTAGACGTATTTTACTCAGAACCTTCACTTTGCACATAGACATATCTTGCACAGTACCAATATCAATTAAATTATCAAACTTAAAAATTATCATGATGATTTTCAATATCACGTATTCTTCTTTTGACTGTGAGTCGGACGAATTGCTATATCAAGCAACTGATTGTTTTACTTTGATTGTTATTTACTGACCTGGTCCTACGGCTAAAACATACGTCCTTTGATGTGTATGGTAATTTTAATATTTTAACCATTATTTAACATACTTTTGTTAGTAACTACTGTATTATTGTATTTAAAAGCTTGAAGTTTTTTTATTTGCCTTGACAGTAATTTTTTAGGAAATTAGGTAAATTTAAAAGTTTTACACCATTAAAAACTGAAATGAAGGAATTGTAATGAATGCCAATATTACATTATGTATTTATCATTGAATGTTCAATATTACTGGATCGTTATGTTATTCCCTGGAATTTCAACACAACTAATTGAAGGATAGTAACTTAATAGTATTTTTGTAAATAAAAGGGGTTTTGGCAAGTTTTATCCACTTTGTTAAGATTTCCAATTATTTTGTTTTAATGGAATTTTTAATTTTTTTCGATGATCTACTGCACATTTTTTATGCAGTTAATCCTTTTAATTTTTTTTATATATTTATTTATACGTATTTTATAATTTTAAGTAAATACTTATACAATACCTACATAATAAATTTATTCACAACTCCATTAACCTTTATAGAATTCGGGGGAATTAGGGTGGGGATTTGGGGAAAGAGTCTCTGAAAACGAGCCGTAGGCGATTATATTTTCATTCCTTAGATTGAGTTAGTTGCATAAGTTCAAATTTAGGTTATTTCTGCAGACGTGGTAGTTAATTTATGTTATAAATAAATGACAACTCATTTATGTTGCTATTTTGCTCATTTATAAACTCTTATATTTATATGTATTCTGTTCATTATATGTGACTTAAACAACAATTAACGAATTTCTGGGCAACCCCTGAGGGGGCATGGGGGCGGAGCCCCCATCGAGCCGTAGGCGAGTCTTTTTCTTATCTATTTAAATTAAATAAACTCTTATTAAACTTGGATATTGGCTATTCCGAATATTCTAATTTGTCAAACAACAATATTGAAACTTGTCAAAATTTGGCTGTCACTACAACCTTTGAAATTACTATACTAACAAGTTCCAAAACAAGTGGCACCAAAGAAGAAAGCTTCCATGACTTTACATTATTTAATCTCATAAAATCTGATATTAAAGAAGAAAAATAAACTAGTTTCAGGAAAGAATATGGAAGAGATTACATAATTATCATGGTGTGCAATCATATGTTTTTCATCACACTTTACCAATTTCACCTGTTTCTGACCCTCACATTTAACAACGAAAATCTTGCTTTTTCGGATCCAGGCCGAACTTTTTCGGGGTTATTATTTCCCACTGGAAGCCAATGGAAATCTGTAGATTTGAAGTGGTTGCCTAGCAGTCAGAAACTAATTGCAAGCCGCCAGGTTAGTTATGGTTATTCTTTGTTTGTTATGGGCAAATAAAAATATTTTTACATTTATATAGAATTTATTGCTTAGTTCATTGTGATGAAAAATATGGTTCATTATTCCGCCCATAACGTTTTGCCTACTAAATTCAAACGAAACATGATCTTGTTTTCTTTTTGTTACTATATACTTTTATTCAAGAGCAAAGTTAAAATGTTTTCGCCTATTCCAGATGATATTAAAGTGATTATATTCGTGGATTAAAGCAATGTGAAAATGATATACTATTATCATTGTTAATTTCTTCTATAAAATAAGGTGAATTTAAATTTATCAGTTCTTTATTCATCTAAACACATTCCCAGTATTGTTACTTTAACGAAATCCCTCTCGGTTAGTGAGTTGACCGTTTTCATCCGAACAGTAATTATAGTACGAGCCGGTGGAACAGTTACAAAGGGCCATAAATCACAAAGGTATGCAGAAAGCCAAACTTGTCTCCCGAAAACATTTACAACGTATATTTCAATTATTTAGTTAGTTAGTAAATCTTTTCAAACAAAGTACAAAAAACATTAGAATATAAAGAGTCATGTGACAGGGCCGATAACAGGATATATTTATTTGGCGGTACAATAATAGTCATTGATAAAGTACATTTTACTTTTATGTTCTTATTTAATAGGAATAACATTTCAAAAACATTTGTAGTTAGATTATTGGGTTCTACATTCATAAAGTTTTGCTTTTTGTAATCTTCCAGCTATTGAAAACTTAACATGGGTAATTAGTATCTCAATTCATTAGGAATCTGTATTTCCCTATTTATATATCTGTTTTCGAAAACATGCGTTATCCTTATAACCAACTCAGTGATATTTTTTTATCATTAATTCACACATCAAGATTCTGATGCAAACGAAGAAGTAAGAAGGATTTTATGCTACTAGTTAACGGGTTTAAGTTTGTTCTGCATAATAAAAGTTAAAAAAATTATGAATGGAGAGTAACGAAATAAAGTGTAACTAGTTTAACTGCACGATAAATTCAATATAAATTAACTAACATCAAAATACTTGATTTGAACCCCAGAGATTTATTATATTTTTCACTGGGCAAAAATTTAAAACAAATTAAGTTTTTTTATGTAAATTGCATTTTCGTAAAATTTGTCATTTGAAAAAGACAATGATATTTAAGTTTTAAGTAAAAAATGCAAAGATCAAAGGAAAACCCTAGTTGTAGTTGTAAGACACAGAAATTTAGAGATTCAAAACGGAGGTGTTCTGTCCTAAGAATTATAGATTGCACCGCTTCTAAACCGAGTCGTCTGAGTTAAGCCCCTCGTTCATCATCTGAGTTCCCTGCTTGTGACGTAATTTCTTATCTGCTCACATAAAATTATTGATGTAAATTTACCAATGCACATGTTTGCTCTGTTTCACGTAGTATTTATGAAGTTTTACGTATTGTTTTATTGCATGCTCATTCTGTTCTTGCCATCTTGTTAGCCATAACCTGAAAATATGTAAACAATTTTTGTAAATTGTGTTAACCGTTGGCATAGTAAATAAATAAATAAACTCGTTATTTTAAGTAGCTTAAGTCTAAGCAATAGGCTTGATAGAATTTGTTCAGAGTCCGAACTACAGACAAAGGACGATAATATTTATTTGATATATTAATAAATCTTTAGCCAGACAATATAATTATTAATGATATTTTCAAATTGATGACTCTATAAAAAAAGCAATGGAAGGAAGCATTGGTATTTTTTTCTAAAATCACAGTAGTGGCATAATGATTGATTTTAGTAAGATTTTGTTCCATTTGTTCAACCACATTATTTGGTTCTGGCAACTAAACCGTTATGAGACATTTAACAAATTTCGTTTGACTTATCTACATTAAACTATATTTAAACAAATAAATTTGTTTTTTATTAACTTAACATTTTCCGTATATCTTGAGTTATTACAGTATTTTTAGATTATATCACTAATAAGTATATTTTAAGAAAGTAATTCTAAATGAAAACACTTCTTTCCAAATTTAAATTAAATACAATACACTTGTTTATAGCCATTTAGTTTAGTAGGGAAAATTATTATATCTTTGTTAAGTATCACTTCAAGTTAAAATTTAATGGGCAACCTAAAGCCTAGCCTCATAATTTATAACGCTTGTAATATATTAAAATGCAATAGTGTATTCAAGGACAAAGTAATATTAACTCCCACTTCCTCGGAAATCATTGTGCAAAAACGTCTGTTTTCATTATCAACTTTTCTATCCAGTTTTTATTCCTAATCCGTGCTATTTAGTTTTGACTAAGCTTGACTGCAAACTTGTTTTATTCTTTGATTTTGGACTTGGAAAGTTTAACATTTTCCTTGGGAGTAAAGCCAAACACAAACAATTTATGAAAAATTGAGTAACTTCCAAGTATCGACTCAAAGCCCAACACAATGCGCTATTGTTCACCGTTACGTCCACTTTCCTATTGACTGGAAATTTCATATGACACCGTTTAACACCCAGGCGACCCTCAATAACCCATCAACAATGATAAAAACTGGATTACATTAAGTTGTATGAATGGTACTGAAAATAAATAGTACCAACAAATTGGATGCTGTAAAAGAATCAAATGCTGTAAGAGGAATAATGATCGTCTATTGGAAGATCCGCGGCTATTTCAGTGGAGTATGTAAATGTATCACACACCCATGACATTTATTGTGTCTCCCGGCTCAAATGCATTCATTACTCCCACATTGAATCTGCATCACAACGCTCCATTCCTCGCTTTTACAATCAATACCACCACAGATGACATATTTAATGGTGTTTAAGAGTTGGTTTATTAAGTTATGTTTTTTGTCACAAATTCTTTCTTGTTGTAAACTGACAGTTACCCGGCGCGCGTTGCTGTGCTTAAATTAAGTTGTTTACAGAAATAAAGCTATTTTATTAGTATTGTAATATAACAAAAAGTCAATGGAATAGAAAGTATGTATATTAATTTTATTGTAAGGCCGAATGATAGTCTAAATAATAGTTTTTGTACTTTGATTTAGTGTATAAATGTAACAATTTTCAGGCATACCAACTCGTAAGCACATCCACCACGTATAACTGGCCGAGCGAAAAACAGGCATTTTCCAAACTTAAACCCAGAATAGTCTTACATTGCTCTTGTACGTTATTTATCATAATTGTAAATGCAAGAGCACCTATGAGCAAAGAGGCACGTCCGTGTCAAATTTCAACCCTGGTCCTGGTGGCCCTAAAGTAATTTTGAAATCCAGTGGGGCGGAGACCTAAAGAGCTTAAAAAACTATATTTGCAAACCCGTTTCTTAGTGAGTACCTATGAACAAAAAGAATCATCCTTCAAATTTCAACTCTGGTGTCCCTAAAGTAGTAGATCCAGTGGGGAGGAGCTCTAAAAAGCTTAAAAAACTATATTTGCAAAATTATTTCCTAGTGAGTACCTATGAGCAAAAAGAATCGTCCATGTCAAATTTGAGCCCCGGAGGTCATAAAGTAATTTTAAAATTCAGTGGGGCGGAGCCCTAAAGTGTTTAAAACCCTATATTTGCAAACCCGTTTCCTAGTGAGTGCCCATGAGCAAAGAGAATTGTCCATGTCAAATTTCAACCCCGGATGTCCTAAAGTAATTTTGATTTCATTGAGGCGGAGCCCTAAAGAGCTTAAAGAACTATATTTGCAAGCCCGTTTCCTAGTGAGTACCTGGCCCTAAAGTAATTTCGAAGTCCAGTGGAGCGGACTCCTAATGAGATTCAAAAACTATATTTGCAAAATCGTTTTTTTGTAAGTACCTATGAGCAAAGAGGCACGTCCATGTTAAATTCAACCCTTTTGGCCCTAAATTAATTTTTAAATCCAGTGGGGCAGAGCCCTAAAGAGATTGAAAAACTATATTTGCAAAACTGTTTCCTGGTGGGCACCTATGAGCAAAGAGAAATCGTCCATGTCAAATTTCAACACGTGTATTCTATTACAGTAATGGTAAGCTTTTTTGGGGCGGAGCTATAAAGACAAATTTGGTTACTTCTATGATTATAAGCATTTGCTTGAATTAAACTTTCTTTTTTTATTACAGCAGTTAATTTTGTAAACACTAAATTTCTAAAACCTGACACTGCACCATTGTATGCCCTCTGGGTCAGAGCCCTTTTCCCAACAAATTTCACACAAACTATAATGGAATAATGCTTAATAATGCCTGAAAGTTTCATTACAATCTCTTGAGCGGTTTCGGAGTCTATAGGCAACATACATAAATATTTGTATATATAAATATATATACATACTTCATCTTTTATAGATATAGATAATTTCACACAGTATTTTCATACGAAAAATCTAAGTTTTTTTTTTGGTAAATTAATTAAAAACCAAAATATAACGAACAATTAAAACTGTAGGCTCATTTTTCAAAGTAAACATGCATTTCTTTGCATATCCAGTTATTAAATAATTACAAAAAGAAAAAGAAAAAGATATACAGTTTTTTATTGTGATTTGATTTTAATAATTATGATTGATTATATAAAAAGTAATAGAACAAGAGAGTAATCTAATTTGTTGGGATGGAATTTAAAATAAAAACAGAATAATGTTTAACAATAGTAATATCAGCTGATAACTGAAGCAAGAAACCCTACGTAAACAGTTTAAATATGTATGCGAATGAGCTTGTCTTGAAAGGAAACGCGATTTTTTCGAATCGGCATTTCAAGACGGGTTTATGAGGCTGAAATTATCATTATACAGATTTTTTCATAAATTTACCGAGCAAATGATTGGACCTCCAGGTAGCCTACTAGATTTTAAAATTACATTTGTAATATAAATGATTTTTTTCAGCACATAGTAAAGGTAAACGTAACCTGGCTTTTAGCAGTTTATAGCTAATTAATAATCAAGTAAATCGCTAAGTAATTATTTTATATCTTTAAAGTATGTTTAAAGTATGCCTGATTCGTGTTATTTTTGTGCTCCTTCTCAGACACGACACAATAGTGGACCTTATAGTTTTACTCGCCTACGGCTCGATGGGGGCTCCGCCCCCATGCCCCCTCAGGGGTTGCCCAGAAATTCGTTAATTGTTGTTTAAGTCACATATAATGAACAGAATACATATAAATATAAGAGTTTATAAATGAGCAAAATATCAACATAAATGAGTTGTCATTTATTTATAACATAAATTAACTACCACGTCTGCAGAAATAACCTAAATTTGAACTTATGCAACTAACTCAATCTAAGGAATGAAAATATATTCGCCTACGGCTCGTTTTCAGAGACTCTTTCCCCAAATCCCCACCCTAATTCCCCCGAATTCTATAAAGGTTAATGGAGTTGTGAATAAATTTATTATGTAGGTATTGTATAAGTATTTACTTAAAATTATAAAATACGTATAAATAAATATATAAAAAAATTAAAAGGATTAACTGCATAAAAAATGTGCAGTAGATCATCGAAAAAAATTAAAAATTCCATTAAAACAAAATAATTGGAAATCTTAACAAAGTGGATAAAACTTGCCAAAACCCCTTTTATTTACAAAAATACTATTAAGTTACTATCCTTCAATTAGTTGTGTTGAAATTCCAGGGAATAACATAACGATCCAGTAATATTGAACATTCAATGATAAATACATAATGTAATATTGGCATTCATTACAATTCCTTCATTTCAGTTTTTAATGGTGTAAAACTTTTAAATTTACCTAATTTCCTAAAAAATTACTGTCAAGGCAAATAAAAAAACTTCAAGCTTTTAAATACAATAATACAGTAGTTACTAACAAAAGTATGTTAAATAATGGTTAAAATATTAAAATTACCATACACATCAAAGGACGTATGTTTTAGCCGTAGGACCAGGTCAGTAAATAACAATCAAAGTAAAACAATCAGTTGCTTGATATAGCAATTCGTCCGACTCACAGTCAAAAGAAGAATACGTGATATTGAAAATCATCATGATAATTTTTAAGTTTGATAATTTAATTGATATTGGTACTGTGCAAGATATGTCTATGTGCAAAGTGAAGGTTCTGAGTAAAATACGTCTACATGGGGTAAAATTCTTCGCAAAAATAAATAAACATTTAATTATGTTTATCAGATAGTTTTCTGGGGCAGGAAATAAAAAAGCTTTTTTTATTTTAAATAAAAATACTGTACTGCCAAATTTTTAAATTAAACATTAACTTAGTACGCACTAAAAGATAAATCAATTGTGTAATCTGCTATTTAAGTTAAAATTTTTGTTGAATTGTAAAATTTAAATTAGAATGCTATCAGGTAAAGTCAATGATGTAGGCTACTTCCTAATGAGTTCGTTAGAAATTAAGTGCCATCCCAAATAAAGAACCAATTTTTGGGAGGACTATCGTGCAAATATAATACTGTCTTACCGGGTGTCCCATACCAACCTTGCATCTCTTTTAAAATTGTACAAAAAAAAAAAAAACAAAAACAAATAGTGTCGTTGTAGGTAAACATATTTTGCTCTGTTGATTGACTCTGATTTCAATACAGAGGGGACCAGACGTTATTGTGAAGCAACTTTAAAATTTCATATTTAAAAACCCTAATCATACTGATTTAGAATAATAAATAGCATGACATTATTTTTTTTAACTGGGGGAAATTTAACATATATTATGTCTGAACATTTTACATATAACAGAAAATGAAAATATGGGCAGATGCCTGTGCGTGGACCTTGTTTATATATATATATATATATATATATATATATATATATATATATATATATATATATATAATAATTGCTGGAGCTGCGTGACCTGAATGCAAGGATTAGTTTAAGGAAAAATTATAAAGTAGCATATATTTGTTAGATGACAACAACCCGGGCATTAATAAGATGTATTTCACTATTTGCAATGAAATGAAATGAGTGAGACAGAACTTACCAAACATGTAAATGTCTATGAACCTCATTTCATAAAACATCAATTATCACGTGATTAGTTTTACTAAACCTTTAAATACATGTTCATTAATCTCCGTCATGTTGTTAATAAAAAAAAAATTTTGGATCAAACTGACAATTTTGTTGGAAACGTATTTAAAAGAGTCTAAGACATTTTTGTGCCGAGACATTTTTGCTTAAAATCTAAATTTCAACCTCAAATATTCAATAAACTGCTAAAATTACGCGTACAAGATCAAATTGTAAAGTTTTCTTAAAAACCGTGTAAAACTAAAAAAAATTATTTAAAGTGAGAGTTTGTATTTGACATCAGTGACTTCCGGTCTGGAGAGGTAATTTCATATACACCATGTACATTGAAATTACTCTCGGTGAATAGACCGCTTTTCCTATAAAGGCACAATTGGTTAATGTTATAAAATTTCTTAAAAAGGGTGATTCGGTAATCCGCGACTCCCAGTATGTTGGCAATTTTCTCAGTAATACAGGTCGGTAAGTTTAGTTCTCGCTTGGGAATCACTCTGTAGTAAGTGATATATAGGAGATCTACTTTACCGACATTTGACGAATATCTGATACCCCGATGAGTGAGTGAGTTACACATTCGGGAGTATATAATTTAGACTCCTTGTGGATGTGTGTGTACATCAAACCTAAGGTTTACTTAGTATAGTACAAACCGAGAACCGGACCTCAAATGGATTACCGGACCTTAATGGCAGGTAAGCAAAATCAAAAAGTGCTATCAGGTTTAAGATAAATTTTTCAAGGTCAATTTGTGGCATACTGCTCTGAATTCGAAACGTTCAAAATTACGGTTTATGTAACAAAAAACAATAAAGTTTTCTACAAGACTTTGTTGGGTACGTACATCGGGTAAAAAAATATATATAGAGTCCTGAATAAAAGCTCATTGGCCTTCGACATCAAACGTCACTTTAAAGGTCCTTGAATTCAATACGATGCGCCAAAGTAACTTCATTTTTGGATTTAAGATTTCATTAAACACATGGGCCACTTTTCTGATATGACAGAAATCTTATGGCGAAAAAAATATATGGAAAACTTAATAATGGTGTACTTACTTTTGGTACTTTAAATTTAATCACTCAGAAAATATTAAACCTATGTATTACGTTATTTATACGCTTTTAAATGTTATACAGAAAGCTAGCAAGAACTGGATGAAAGGATTCCCTTAAACGCTCCAATGCATTCAGTGTAATAGAAACTATTCTCATATCTCCAAATGAACAACTTCTCCTAATACAATATTTAAAACTTCACATTAAAAGTTAAATATTTGTTTAACCTTAGTAACCGTATATGATCGTTTTTTTACATTTGTTGATAACAATTTTCCCGCTTAAGTATGAATTAAAACTCCATCTCATATAAATTTTACTCGATTAGTTTTTCAAATGTAATTTTTCCATCAGAATAATTTCTGGTCCAAATAGACGCAGCTCTGACATTTATTTCTACCAACTTCGTCCTTTACTACAACAACAAAAAATTGAACCTAAGAATCGCAATACAATTAATTTTTAAGACGTTTTAACTATTTTCCTTTTAAGGAATCGTGAGGTAACTTTATATATTTCGAGAGTATACAAATGTTATTCTCATTAGAGCTGTGAACGGTTTTTTCCAATGAGGAATGATGATGTAATCCATACATATTAATAACGTGATATTAAATTTATTTTATAACCATAGTTATTACTGTAATATAAAATTTGTCATTCAAAGTAAGTTATGTATATATATTAACATCGTGGAGATTTCTTTTAGAAGCAGCTCAATAAAGTATTGTTCGGCTTGGAAAGCGGTTCAATGTAGTTTATTAAAGTCGGTCTGTAGCCCTAGTAACTGAATGCCAATAATTGCGTGTTGAACCATGTTATACAATAAACTCTAAAAGCACCAAACAATAGTTATCATTACCTAGTGCCCACCTCATTATCATTATTTTTATAAATCGTAAGTTAAACAAGAGTATTTTCATTTTTATTACTTTCTTATCTTTATTTGCATTATAATATTAACATTTTTGAAGAAATTAATAATAGTCCTCACAGTTAAAAAAAATCTAACGTGAATTTTTACCTGTAATACTGCTATGATGAGATAATCCTAATAAATATTTATTGAGGGTTAGAATTATTAAAAACCCCCTAACTATGTGACCTGATAAAATATATGATTTTTATTTATTAATAATTTAAAGTAGACCCTATACATTTACTATACATTTAGCTTCTCTTTTATACTATTTAATTATAATTATTAATTCTTTAAAAAATATGTCACCCCTCAAAAAAAAAAAATCATCACTTTAAAGCGTTGTCACAAATATTTTTAGTTCAGAATTAGTAAAACATAGTTAAATAACATTATTTTACCTGATTGAAAAACTAGCAATTTATCAATTCATATTGATCCCGTATGAAAGCACTGTGTGCTGTGTAGGGTGGGTGTATTATTCTTCATCTTTGCGGTATTGATGTATTGGTCACTCACTGGTTTATTCATCTTTTTGTCACGTTGACGGCTCCTACACAATATTGAGGTCGCTCTTTACCTTGTGCATTGTGTCGTCGGCCTAAACAAACATTCTATAACAATGAAATTCATATCGTTCATCATTGAACATAATAATCACCCAGCTAATACAAGTAACAATCCCTGCATTGTGTTCTACTGATTACATTCAAATTTGCAATAATTGGCTCAAGTTAAGAGTGTTTCTGTAAAGGAAAATCTCGTTTTAGCGTTAAACCCGGTTTTATAACGGTTTTTAGAAATTCCTTTTCTTACTTTGCGCTATAAAGTTGGTTTTGTGAAATAATCTTCAATTTTGGTAAGTGACATTATGCACTACGTCCCAACGTTAAGCATATATTTTTCTATTAACTATGGATTTATTTAGCTGTAACTTATTCTTCTTGGCCATCCTGAAAGATTGCATTATATAATGTGCACGATAATTTCAACCAAATGCTATAATCCTTTTGATTAAAGCATTAGTGTTGTCGTTTATAACACGACTGATTAAGTATGTTTTTATTATACATGTCTAATAGTCTAGTAAATATTATATAAATTAATTGTAATAAGTTATTAAGTAAATGAGTGTAGCTAAAATATTGAATTATTACTTTCTCTAAATCTTCCTTATAAGAGAATTATTAGATAAAGGTAGGCCTAATATAAAATTAAAAATTAAATATTACAGATACCTCCACATACTATTTTGTGGTTTAAAGATTCCAATTAAAACGAAATTTATTGATCTAAAATTGATTTCTATTCATTTGAAAAAAATTTTAACATTGTGAAACAATGTGCTCTAAGGCCTATAACGTAATGGGTTTAATATAAATTGGTAATTGTGGTTTACCTATTTCAATCCCCCACAAGAAAATATATTTGTAAAAAAATATTAACCTAGTGGGTATTAAAGTAATTGTAAACTATTTTTATCGTGGTAACAATATCCAAGGTAATATGTTTTCGTAAACTGTATTCAAGGGCACTTTCTTTGCGTCATTCTTATTCAGATCCCAATGTGTACAAACCACTTGACTCTATAATGATCTGCAAACAAAATTTTCAGTGGAAGGACCCTTACCTTGGGTGTAGGCTCTTATCTCTTCTCATCAGTTAACTAGGGGTTCCAAGTAGTATGTTTTTTTCTTTCTTTTTTTTTTTTACTCTGTCTCCTTGTATATTTTTCGTGAGGAATAGTGACTAAATAAAACTACAACCAACGTAAATTGAAGGTTATGCTTATTAAGCTTCTGTAAACATTGTTTTGAGATGGCTAAACATGGAAACAATTTTTTTTATTGAGCTTCAATACCCGTGTGTTCGTATTGATTTCATAGATTTGTAAAAAGGTTGCACAGTTTGCCTTAAGAGGGCGTTGGAGTGCCGCCATGTTGGATTTATTTCCCATAAGAGCAATGCAAAACTTGTCCCCGGCATTTGTCATATAATTTCTATATTTTTTGTCCGATTGGTTCAGAATAAATAGCGTTTGAATCACAATTAAATTCCTCGTTCCTTTTGCGAGATCGATTCTTTGTAAATAATTTATAAAATTCTGTAGAAAATGTTTTAAAAGTAGTAAAAAACTTGCTTTGTTATTTCAAGTTAGTAGAATACACTAATTTTTATAAAACATTCCTTTCGCAAACAAAATCCGCCTTGATGAACCCTTTATTTAGAGCTATAAACCATTATTTTCTGATTATAAATAAAAGAGTTATTTGACATCCCGTTTAACATTGCTCTTATGGGGGAAAGGCGGAATTTTGATTGACTCCAACGCCCTCTTAAAATAAATTTATCTTAGATCTTAATAGTAGGTGGATGTAGTTTTAAATTGTATACACACATTATTAAACACTTTAAACGCCTCGAATATTAACTGCGTACTGGCAATACATTTTTAACTCAGTTTTTGGTAGTAGAATATGTACCATCAATCGTTTCTATTCAACCTAAACAGAAGTATAATACAAGATAAAATAATCAGCTTTACATGTCACCACAGGTTAAATTATACGAGAAAAGGCTGTCATATGTCCGAGCAAAATTATTAAAAAATATACTCCAGTAAATCCTAAATAAAAATAATCCCATTAAATAAAAAAAAAAAATAACAACTGAAAGAGTACCTCATAAATGCCTCTCTTTACTCACTGGAAGAATTTCCCCACCTACCCACGTGACTGTAAAAAATAAGATAACCAAATTGTTTGTAGCAACTAACTACTCTAGAGTAATAGTATTTAGACTTAAGGTAGGCATTTAATATTTAACGTATTTCTCCTGACACTGTTCAAATATTTTACTATTTACTATATGAAAAAAGAAACATGAATATGTATCTATAATAATAAATTACTTAAAATTATGTATTCAATCAAATGTAACATAAATTTACCATATATGCAGTTTATGTAATTAATTCTATAATTTCAGTTAAGATTTGCATTATAATGGTTTATTACTGTCAGTTGTTACTTTATTAATTGTGGCCCTTATATTATGGAATATATACAATCAAATATCAATTCCTGTATGTCAGTAACTTTTTTTAAATACGTAGCTCAAATAAACGAATCCATGTGGACTAATCTGGTTAGCTACCTTCCACCTTCACCTCTCATGGATATTATTATAACAGTTATGGTTAAATATCCTATTATTTATGTTTTTATTTCGAGGGATAAAAGTGGAATAACACTTTTTTAGGGAGAGGCAGGAAAAATGCAATTACGCACACAGGTGGCCAGGCTGTAGTGTGGGATTCCCAAAAAAACGGGTTTACCCACTAAAAAACCTCCCCTACTCTTTAAGATTCTAACCTGAAACTGTTTATTACATTACGTCAAGCTAGGCCTACTAAATTTGGCTTATGTCCGTAGGGCTCGCTCCTTATCGTTCGCTTGACAAGGGATCTGGGCCACTTCACGGTCCAGATAGGTTTTCTTTTCCAGGAGGATGCCCCGGACGAACTGTGACAAACAATCCCAGGTTCCCTCGTCGTCCATAATCCGTTTACTGACCGTGACAAAAAAAAAAAAAAAAAAAAAAAAAAAAAAAAAAAAAAAACCATTAAAAGTTTTCTCGTGGTCCTATTTTATCGCGGACAGCGGAAGGTGTACTTCGCGTCGTCGGAATCTCGTGGGCAGTAGATGCAATCTGTTACGGGCGTTCCTGACAATGCGGAACACAAACACTGGCTCCAATACAAATGTCTTCGTACTGTTGATATTAACAGATAGAATCTGATAGTATTTAATTCCTATTTACAGATTTATTGAGTGAATTTTGTATGAAAATTACGATATTCCAACTTAAATAGGAGCAGTTATAAAACCTTTAAATTTTATTTGTGAATGGGAACAATTCTCCTGGATGTAAACCCATGTCATTAAAAAAAAATCTTAACTTCATTAAACTTGGCTGCGAAAAAGAAAAATATTAATTTAACATAGTCATTGTCTACTAACATCAGGTAAATTTTAAAATTGGTTCAATATAAGTAAATTTAAAGTATAATGTAATACATCTTACGGAACTTTTAACAGATCAAGGGCAGCTCCTCTTGTTGAACCCTATCCTGTACCAGAATACGAGTAATTTACTAACGTAGGCCTATGCACACTGATCATAATAAGCCGCATCAGATACCTGGCACAAACCTTACAATAGCTTGTTTTCAGGATAAAACTCACATGCAAGTCTCAAGCTAGGAGAATTTGATTTCGTTGTAACCTTGAATTGAAATTCTAATAATTGTTATATTAATCTTATAGATGTAAAAATAAAAACAAAAGAAATGCTGAAAACAGCCAACTGGTCTACCAAAGTACGTACGACATGTCATGTTAGTCCAGGCTCTGAACAGGTTGAGCATGCACAGAAAGTCTAACAAAATTTGACTTTGGATTATTGTTGAGGACATTTGGTAGATGTAAAAAAAAGATGTTGTCACTCGAGCGTTCATTTAAGGTCGGCTTTGCGGCATTGCTTTCTGTTAAACATGATCCCAAAGCTCACGTTAAATATTTCACAAAAGATTTCATGGATTGTCCCAAATCGGTCTGAAAATCATAATGTAATCATAATATTTCGGACAGCAATTGAAGACGGCAAATGAAGACTTAAAGTAAAACATTTAACTTAGTTTTCAGGATCTTTATGAAGAGGAGGTAGATAGAATTTAAATAGATTTGAAGTCAATGTCGCCAACTCGAACTCAAATGAACGTCTGAGCCAGAAATGGCAGGTAGATAAATTTTGCATGAAAGGATGTTACCGAAATTTCAAAACGCAATAACTCGCGTTATATTCGACCTCTAGAGATCGGGTTTGTGGATATTTGAATCTACATTCAAAGACCTTTAAAATGATATATAACATGACATAAACCAATACAGTTTATTCTATGACTTCCTGTAGGGGGCGTCCCCCGTGTTGTGCCCACTCTGGAAATGTGGCAACATCGATTTTTTACATCTACCAAATGTTCCCAACAATAATCAAAAGTCAAATTTCGTTAGACTTTTAGTGCAAGCTCATCCTGTTCAGAGCCTGGACTATGTATACTAGAGACATGTGGTTTGTTATTCTAGAAATTTGGATTCTTGAATGGTACAGTAACGAAAATAATCTATAAGTTTTTACTGATAGTTATGATTTTTTAGATTTATTTAGTAAAATACTTCATCTTTTTATAAATCCAAAATAATAGAAGTAAAACCTCCCAGTTTAAACGTGGGGTTCAGGAAATTTATACTAGAATTTAGCGCCGTATATTAAATACTTTCTAAAAGGCTAGTAAGCAGAGCGAATGAGATCATGGTGAATAGAAAGTAGCCTTTTTGGATTCTGTGCTCCAGGATTATCACATGTGAGATTAACTCGCACTCGATGTGCGTGCTAGTAGTTAAGATTGCATCTTCTGCCTATGTATTCATGCCTTTGCCAGCTGACTATGATGAAAAAAACCCACCTAAAAGGAATAACAGGTTCAGACAAATTTGTTAATGCTCATGTTTCAACAAAAAACGTCTTTTCCCTTAAAATTTTCTATGATCCTAAATATAACGTGCTATATTATTTAAACTTTACTTTATAAACGGAAAATACGTTCACAAAACCCATTTTAACGGAAAAACACCTTAACCGTGAAGCGAACAGTGTATGAAATGCGTCCATCATATGTCGCTCTAGTTAAATCCGTTCACCCTTTGTTTCAGTTGAAACGCACAATGAACTCCACAAACTGAGTTTCAACACTCAAATTATCTCTCTTTCCACAGAATACCACTTTAGGTTGTGTAGTTTAATAGATATAAAACTAATGAAATGCCTTTTATTTATTGCCATTTGTGGCAGTATTTTATACCTGCAGTATTAATTTTGGCTATGTAATGTACTAAATAGTGACTATGTAAACAGTTTCAAACTAATTTGTTTTTGGAACAAAACTGCAGTTTATTTAGTTTTGGCTTAGTTTAGTTTTAAAATTTTGTAACAATAAAAAATATAATCATGGCTTGTTTAAAAATATATTTTTACTTACACTACATGCCCCTTGACTATTATTATTAGTAATAATTAATTCTATTTACCGGTAAATCAAATTTCAAAGTCAACTATGAACAATGGCCTGTCGACAATGGATCCATGGCACGACTCATTTATACTTGACATCAAAACCATCACCTTTTGTTGACTTCACCATTCAATAGGACACGTCTCCGATCTCTGTGTTCAAACCTTTGTTGGCATCGTACATAGATTCGATGCTCTTCCGTCTCATCATCAATGAGACATAGCTGAAGTAGATTGACGGTTATTGATCTCATAACATTATAAAGTCGAAACAATGAAGGACAAATTTAATTTTTGAACAACTTTATAAGTCATTCATTGCACTGGACAGAATGAAGAATGTTAAACAAACTTTGTCTTCATTCGTACGTAAAGCATAAGCTTGAAGTCGAGTGACATGGAGTTGTAAGGTTATATTGAGATGAATCCATTTCTTCTTATTCTTTGGCCTAAAACAATTGCTCATATTTAGTTATAAGACTCTGGCAATCCAGGACGTTTTAAAACAATTAATAAGTGAGTAAGTTAATTAGAGTGGACTTGGCCTTTTTTGCTAAAAATCATATAATAGGCCTACCCGAAATTATTATTGGATATGTTTTTATTGTAGTGTATTGTATAGCAACAAAGGTATTTTTTATTTTTGTAATTTGATTTTTTTAGCTTCCTTAAGCTTGATGAGGACCTCAAGACAGGAGCAAAAACAAGTAATTATGAACTTGTATCTGCAAATGATCCACCTTACATTTTAATATAGGGATTTAATTTAATCCTCGAGTCAAATGTATTGTTTACTTTTCCTAGAAAAGGTAGGTACCTTTCTATGAACAAAACACCTTCAATTGGTTCTGGCTAAAATCAGATTAGAAAATCTGAAAAAGTAATTTCACACGAAGCGACGATGAGGAAGTTCTCGAGTGTGTAAGTTCCACCATTAGTTCAACTGACATCCTTCGTCTGACTGACATTAGCTCCGGGATAACAACTCTCCTGTCACTAAGAACAAACTGAGAACCGTAAAAGTTATTTGAGTAAATCGATTCTTTAGATGAATTTCTTTGGCTGAATTTAGAAAATTGATAGTAGTTTATTTGACCCAATTCTTATCAAATTGATTTTTAAAACTCTTTTACTTCATTTTCATATTTTTGCCTTTTGCTGCATCTTGGATCGCCCTTTTACTCGAGAGAACAATACCAACCAAAGTAAGTCTAAACCAAAGATATAGATTTGTGTTTTATGTCTACAATACTACCAAGAAGGTAACAGGTATAGGGATTACGTAAAAACAACAATTTACTTAATTTTTTACCGGTAAAAATTTACTTAATTTTTACTCCAGATTTTTTACTTTAAACAAATTTCTGCATGTTTCTGAGTATTGATAAAATAATAGAATAGTTAATATGGTCAAATGCTGATTACTTTATCCTAATTTTTAAATGCACAAACACAGACATTGTTATTTAACATTTGGAACTAGAGATTAATACAAATAAATAATTGACAACCATACAGCTCCTGTCATAAGTTTATATTAATTACCATATTAAACTACATATTCTTAGAACAGCTTAAATATAAAACAAAATATTAATAAATTTTATGCAATCGTGTTTGATCTTATTAGATGTATTGCTTGAAGCATCAAAATAATCTGCGTCAAGCATTACCCATTGTATTAATATTATTAATAACCATGATTATTAATAATGACTAGTTATCCCAGAAAGAGAATATAGCGAGTGATCTGGTTGCCACTTGTCAAATAGTTCCTTCCACAAGTAAATTATATTACTATTGAATAACAACATATGGATGTATGAATTAAATATATTGTCTCTTCTTTCTAAGGTCTTTTTAGTAAATATTGTGACTGCACATGGACATGTCATACAGTCTTCTGTCTGTACTTGGATTTTTTCTTTCACGATAGACTTTTAGTATGATATATTGGAAACTATCTTAAAACTGAGGAGAAACATGGAAAACATTCTGTATAATATAACTATGCTAGACTCAAATGATACATAAGGATATCGACGAATGACATATCTGAGTCTTAGGAATAATAAAAATAAAAACAATTATCAAAAAGCTTCTTTTTTTTGAAAATATAAGATTACTAAAAGTTGACAATCATAATTTAGAATCTAAAAAACAGCAACAAAATATTCTTGCAAAAATTTAAACAAATAAGCCTTATTGAAGTTGGAATGATTGTAATTTGAGAGTTACTTATATAATCAAAAAGCCAATCTTAAGTTATGTTGATTAATTGGGAAAATTGGAAAACCAACGAGAGCTGATGTTATCTCATGGCCTATTACGGAACTTGTTAACTGCTATTGGCGAAGTTGGTCGCTACTGACTATAGACGAAAAATCAATTATTGGACACTCTTGTTTGTATAAAAAAAAACTAAGATAAATCCACTTTTAAAATTATTAAAATGTTTTGAGTTCAAATAATTGTCACAAACGTATTTTAACAAACGCACAGTTAAGCCACAGAAATTAACACAGAATTTTAAAGTAACAATTAAGTTTGTAATTTGATTTAAAGCTCGGTTTTAAGCTCATTCTTTTATTTTTGTACATATACAAATTTATACTCTTAACTTTGTACTTTTCGTTGCTTCTATCATTAAAGTTACCATTTTTGTGACCAAATTATTTGCTTTTTTTATTATTTTATTTTGTGTCTATCAACGACAGTGGAATTTTTTAACGTTTTGAAGGGGAACGGCCCAAACCCCAGTCTTGTTACTATCTAACATCGACCAGTTGTTAGAAACCATCATTAATTAATAGCCCAATGACAAATGGCAACTGGGTCCGGAATCGATCCTTTAAATGGCTACTAACTTTTCTCAGGATGAAACCGGCAACCTTTGGATTCAAAGGCGAGCACTATAACCACTCAGCTACCCAGACAGTTATTTTTATCAAGTTGTAAGAACTTTTTAGTTCTCCATTGAAGTGCCAAGACTGTGTTCAGCTTGTCTGTAATGGTAAAATTAAATCAAATATTAATTACCCGGCACCTAGTGAAGGTAAACACCAAATTGTGTTTGTTATGTTTATAAATAAGCGAGATATAATGTGTGAAGTTTATGAAACCGGTGGATCTTAAAAATTTTACAGAATAACATTACCACACAAAAGTCCAGCTAAAATTCGTTCATATAATTTCTTTAGATTAGAATATAAAATAAGAATTCTTCGATAATATAATGTAATGATTAATTATAACCAGAATAAACTAACAGGCAATTTTTTATTTTTATTTTATACTGCCAATTATTTGCTTGCAAAATATATGAGTTATTGGTTCTCTTATTGAGTTGACCATTTTTGAGTTTGGTAAACTACCCCTTTATCATACTTTTCCAGTTTTTAAGCAGAATAGAAAAAATAGTAAACCTATGAACCTAATAATCTATTAAGTACTTAAAGTCATAAAGAACATTGTAATTTTACTTATTTACTATATATTTTCTTCTATTGATTTATACAACGTGTACAAAGCAAAAAGAAAATGAAAAAATTGATGATGTGTAATACATTATATGAAGATTCGTACAAAAATTTTTAGTAATGTAAAATTACACTAATAATCTCAAGTTTTTCTGGATATACGTTATACTAATGAAAAATCTAAATAAATCCCTGTCAATGCGGCTATCTACTCTGAACACACCCGAGTTCTAATTCTTACCTGATGTTACTGAGGGCTGCATTGATTCTGACTATCAGTTTTCGAATACTAAAGACTATCGACTTGTAAATTTGTCTTTGTCAAATTTCTACATAAAAAACTACAATTTGTTAGGTCCAGTGACCGTGCAGGCCATTGCACTTGACCACAAAGCACAATCCATAGTTTTCTTCTTCTTCACTTAGGAGAGTAGGCCCTTTACCTAACAAGTGTTTGATGATCTTCAATCACTTCAATCGTACTAGAATCACATGAGGTTACTTGATGGAAAACATCAACCATAGCTTGTTCTAAACGCAGTGTAACAAATTGTAAGACTTTCGATGTACAAAAAAAAACTAATTTTCTCTTTACGCAAATTTAAAGCTTTGAGCGACAATAATGAGGTTGTCCACACAAATCATGTTGGGAAACACTTTAGAAGTTCATCTTTAATGTGGTGGTTTCAAAAATAATCTATGTACGCCTAAAAAGATTTAATAAGATTCAAAATTCAAAAAATTATAAGAAAAAAGTTTTTAATAAATGTGGCGTCAAATTTTCCGACGCACTACTGTGTTGTCAAACATTGTTAAGAACAATCAAATATAACTTTAAAAATCTACAATTCCATAAAGTCACTATAAATTCATAAATCCTATAAATCCATTGGTGTTGGTTGGTATAAATCTGGAAATGAGGTCAATTCATTTGATGCGTAGTTGCTCTGTTGCGTAGTTCTGCTGATTGATTTCTCTGTTTTAGAAAACTTTATCATTTAAGATACTATGCTAAAACGGTCTTTGATCCAAAAGCCTTGTGTAAATGCAATATACTGCAACAGTTTGAACAAATGTTATTTATATCTATATTTATAAAAATAGGAGTAGGCGTACCGAGGAATGGGGATAAAAAATGGCGTGCGCATGCGCCAATTTTTTTTTCAAGATGGCGGCGTCTTTTTTTGTGACGTCATAGCCTCGCCAATTTTGACAGCTGACAGGGCCTAATTTTCGCGCCAATTTTTTATTCAAGATGGCGGCGTCTTTTTTTTGGTGACGTCATGGGGGCGCTCTTTTTTTTGTGACGTCATCAAGATGGCGACACCCTTTCGCGACAAATTGACTGTTTTTCTGTGACGTCATCGCAGCGCCCGCGCCAATTAAGATGGTGGCGTCCGCGCCTGACAGGTGCCGATTGCGTCATCAAGATGGCTGCCGTTTGGTGGGAACTGTTTCGGGACCGCCTACATGACCACATGAACGTTACTGGGAGAGCGTGTGTACCAATATGGCAGCGCCCAGCGGGTGACACCCACACTAGTGTGGCCCCGCACCACGTCACCATCCGCGTGTTCTATTTTGGGACCACCCCCAGTTTGTGTTTGGGTTGCGCCGAGCACGTGTACCAGGCTTATAACTTATATTTATCATTGAATTTAACCGTTTTTACATTAGAAGCAGTGACTAAATATATGTTCTACGACAATCAGTAGTGACAAAATATCGGTTCCACAACAATCAGTAGTGGCAAAATACTGGTTCCACGACAATTGGAAATAAAATACAGAGTTTGACGGTTGTATAAATAATATGTTGAACTTTCACAAATTTAGAAATATTTTTTATGCGTTATTTATCTATTATCATATTAGTGAGATTAATACCAGAGTGAGTCTATTGTGAGACCCTATAAAACTAGAGCTATCATTTCTATTGCTTTAGTGTCTTTCCAGACGTGATACTGTACAGATGTGCTGGTATTGTGTAACATAACCTCACTTTTGATTGTACTTTTACTGTACATATAGTAATACCAGAGCGGTCCCTTAGTGATTTTCTATAAAGTTATAGTTATTAGCTCTATTGCTTCAGTGTCAGACGGGTACTGTACAGACGTGCGTGTAACATAACCTCACTTTTGATTGTACTTTTACTGTACATATAGTAATACCAGAGTGAATCCCTAGTGAGCCTCTATAAAACCATAATAACCAGCTTTATTGGTTCAGTTCCAGACGTGGTACAGATGTGTGGGTCTTGTGTAACATAACCTCACTTTTACTCTAGTATATACTAGTAAATCTAAAACGAGTCCCTAGTGAGTCCTATTAAACTAGAGCTATCATTTCTATTGCTTTAGTGCCTTTCCAGACGTGATACTGTACAGATGTGCTGGTCTTGTGTAACATAACCTCACTTTTGATTGTACTTTTACTGTACATATAGTAATACCAGAGTGGTTCTTTAGTGATTTTCTATAAAGTAATAGTTATCAGCTCTATTGCTTCAGTCTCAGACGTGATACTGTACAGACGTGTTGGTCTCACGTAACATAACCTCACTTTTACTGTATCAAATATATTAGTAAAACTTGAGTGAACCTTTAGTGAGGCTCTATAAAATCATAATAACCAGCTTTATTGGTTTAGTTTGGGTTTAGACGTGATACTGTTCAGATGTGCAGGTCTTACGTTACATAACCTCACTTTTACTGTATCAAATATATTAGTAAAACTTGAGTGAGCCTTTAGTGAGCCTCTATAATCACCATCTTTATTGTTTTAGTTTTAGATGTGATACTGTACAGACGTGCTAGTCTCGCGTAACATAACCTCACTTTTTATTGTACTTTTACTGTACATATAGTAATACCAGAGTGAGTCCATAGTGAGTCTCTATAAAACCAGAGTTAGCAGCTCTATTGGTTTAGTTTGGGTTTAGACGTGGTACTGTACAGACGTGTGGGTCTTGTATAACATAACCTCACACTGTACTTGCACTTTAATTAAATATCAGTAAATTCAGAGTGAGTCCCTAGTGAGCATCTATAAAACCAGAGCTATTAGCTCTATTGCTTCAGTGTCTTTCCAGACGTGATACTGTACAGACGTGCTAGTCTTGCGTAACATAACCTCACTTTTACTCTAGTATAAACTAGTAAAACTATAACGACTCCCTAGTGAGTCCTATTAAACCAGAGTTAGCAGCTCTATTGCTTTAGTGTCTTTCCAGACGTGATACTTTTCAGACGTGCTAGTCTCGCGTAACATAACCTCACTTTTTATTGTACTTTTACTGTACATATAGTAATACCAGAGTGAGTCCATAGTGAGTCTCTATAAAACCAGAGCTATCAGCTTTATTGCTTCAGTGTCTTTCCAGACGTGGTACTGTACAGACGTGCCGATCTTGTGTAACATAACCTCACTTTTCATTGTACTTTTACTGTAGATATATATTAGTAAAACTTGAGTGAGCCCATAGTGAGTCCTATTAAACCTGAGTTAGCAGCTCTATTGCTTCATTGTCAGACGTGGTACTGTACAGACGTGCGGGTAACATAACCTCACTTTTACTATAAAAACCCCATTTTCTCTTCATAATAAGCTTAGTATTTTTATAAAAATGGAATCGTCTTCTAAAATGGGTTCTCAAAATATGGCTGAACCAATCCATTTTATTAGCGAAGACCGGACGTACATAAAAAAATTCAGGCTGTATGGTCTTAAAACTATTTTTAAGTTTACAAACCCCCCAGCTGGAACGTCTGAATTTGATTGGCTTAGGCAGGAATTTGCTCAAATTGTTGAGAGAGCGAAATCCGAATGCCATCCTAGTGATTACCTTGGCTTTACATTAGATAGCATTAATTTAAAAACAAAAGAGTCGGGGTATGTAGTTCCACGTCCAGCTTCTGAAGTTAACAGCGATGTACTGTGGAGTGTGTTTGGAGGTATTGTTCAATCAAACTCTGAAAATATCAAATCAAATACATTTAGAGTTGATGTGGTAAGAGTTAACGTGCCTGTAGGTTGTGGTGTTAGAAAACGCCCTGGATTTTATAATACTTTTGAAGAAGAGTGTAAGGCGAGGCGGGGGATTGTTGTTATAAAAAATAAAGATAACTTGTGTCTTCCCAGAGCTTTGGTAGTGGGAAAAGCGTATGCAAAAAATGACCCCCAATTGAATCTTATTCGAATGGATAAAGGCCTTAGGCAAACCTGTAAAGCTAAAAAATTAATTGCAAAGGCGAGGGTAGAGATCCCAGAGGAAGGTGCGGGCATTCCTGAGCTTGAGAAGCTTCAAGCCCACCTTAAAAAGTACAGAATAACTGTTTACAACTACAACTCGAAAGGCCGTGATGTATACTTTTCTGGTGGCAGTGAAGATGCTAACCTTAAAATTAACTTGCTTTTTTATAATGGTCATTATAACGTAATCACTAGTCTCACAGCTGCTTTTGTTTGTGATTACTATTGTGAAGCGTGCCACACCCCTTAAAACAAAAAGTATGACCATCGTTGCTCAAACAAATGCTCTTCCTGTCATTCTATATCTCCTCCATGTAAGCTTGAACATGGTGGCCTTAGCTGCCGATTTTGTGGTCGCCACTTTAAAAACGAGCAGTGTTTGATAGCTCATCGTGGACAAGTTTGTAAATCTATTAAGTTTTGCCACGATTGCCACAAAATGGACTTTCCAACTAAACGCAAATCAGTTCATGTATGTGGCGAAGTGTTTTGTAACACCTGTAAAGACTATAAACCGGCTGACCACCAATGTTTTATGCGTGTCGATAAGCAAACTCCAAAGGACCGTGATTTTTTGTTTATATTCTTTGACTTGGAGACTCGCCAAGATGAGTCATTGCCTTCTGACCCTGAAGTTAAGGTTCACAAGGTAAACCTATGTGTATCTCAACAATATTGCTTTAAGTGCATCAATGGTGGTGAGTGTGAAACTTGTTCGGAAAGGCAAAATATATTTAAAGAAGACCCTGTTAAACAATTTATGGACTATGTCATGCAGGTGAGGAAAACTTGTAAGACTGTATGTGTGATCGCCCATAATGGACAGGGCTTTGACTTTCAGTTTATCCTAAAGTACCTGATGGAGGAAACTAAATTTGTACCAAACGTTACTTCTCGGGGGACTAAAGCAATCCTAATTGAAGTAGATAATGTAAGGTTTATCGATTGACTTAGCTACTTCCCCATGTCCCTCTCTGCACTCCCTAAAGCGTTTGACCTGCCTCCAGAGAAAAAGAAAGGCTATTTCCCACATCTTTTTAACACATTGGCGAATCAAAATTATGTAGGCCCTATGCCAGCCAAGGAGTATTACTGTCCAGACTCTATGTTCGAAGAGTCCCACTCAGCTTTTGAAAAGTGGTATGATGAGCGAGTAGCGGAAGATTACAAATTTGACTTTCAAAAAGAAATTTTAGAATATTGCATTTCAGATGTCGAGATTTTGGCCCAAGCCTGTATTAAATTTAGAGCCTTGCTTCTTGAGCAATGCAACGTAGACCCATTCCTTGAAGCAATAACTATAGCCAGTGCGTGCAACTTAGCTTTCCGTAGAAATTTTCTAAAACCTGATACAATTGGCTTGATTCCAAAAGGTGGATATCGTTTTTCTGACACTCAATCAGCTTCTGCATTGCAGTGGTTGACGTGGGAGGAGGAGAAACGTGGAATTAAGATACAGCATGCAGGACGGGGCAAAGAAGCCAAAATTAATGGGCTAAAAGTAGACGGGTTTGATGGAGAGAACATCTATGAATTCCATGGATGCTATTGGCATGGCTGTCCCAAATGCTACCCATACAGAAGGGAAGAACCACTGAAGGAGGATCCCTCTGACACTCTTCACATTAGATATGAGAGAACAAAATCCAAAATTGATAAACTTTCTGACTATAATATCGTAGAAATGTGGGAATGTGAGTTTAGCAGGCTGAAGAAGGAAAATAAACTAGATCATCTTAATAAGCTACCAATTTTAAACAATCTTCCACTTAACCCAAGAGATTCGTTCTTTGGAGGCAGGACAGGCAATGCCAAAGTCTATCACAAATGCGAGGAGGGTGAAACTATTCAGTATGTAGACGACTGCTCTTTGTACCCCTATGTAAATAAATACTGCAAATATCCCATTGGCCATTCAAAAATCTATATAGGTAATGAGGAGTGCAGAGCACGTGGTCTTGATGTTGAAGGCTTGTTGAAATGTAAAATCTTGCCACCTTGGGATCTCTACCACCCCGTACTCCCTGCTAAAATGAACAATAAATTAATGTTTGTGTTATGTCGCACTTGTGGGGAAACCTTAAATCAGGGTGATTGCCTACATGAGAGCGAGGAAAGGGCTATAGTGGGGACGTGGACAATGGATGAGATACGGAAGGCTGTAGAGAAAGGCTATACCATCCTAGACATGTATGAGCTATGGGAATACCGAGTGGCCACCTATGAAAACGGGGGCTTATTCACCGACTTTATTAACAAATTTTTAAAAATGAAACAAGAAGCTTCGGGCTATCCTGGGTGGTGTAAGACTGAACAAGACCAAGACCAGTATATCATGGAGTATTTTAAACATGAAGGAGTTCAACTTGAGAAAGTCAAAATTGCTAAGAATGCTGGCCTCCAATCAGTTGCTAAATTAATGTTGAACTCA
Source organism: Neoaliturus tenellus (assembly GCA_030545055.2). Taxonomy (NCBI): domain Eukaryota; kingdom Metazoa; phylum Arthropoda; class Insecta; order Hemiptera; family Cicadellidae; genus Neoaliturus; species Neoaliturus tenellus. The sequence continues at coordinate 229,100,437 of CM061531.1, forward strand.
TTTTGGGGTAAATTCGGGCAAAGGGAAAATATGACTAAAACATCGATTATACGGGATTCTAAGGAATTTTTCAGATTGCTAACCCAGCCTTGAGGAAGAGTAAATTTAATCCAAATCATAAACGAAGAAGTACTCCTCGTAAATTGGCAAATTATTGACGAGGCTAGTGAACCCTTGAGGACCGTGAATGTTGTGATTGCAGCTTATACCACGGCCCACGCCAGACTTAAGTTATATGAACATTTGGAATCCCTAGGAGGCCAGGTATTATACTACGACACGGACAGCTGCGTTTATTACTACCGCGATGGCTTTTACAGGGTTAACACTGGTGATTACCTTGGGGAAATGACAGACGAACTTGCCAAGGACTACGGTCCAGGTTCCTATATAGTCGAGTTTGTGTCCGGAGGCCCTAAAACCTATGCCTATCTTGTGTATTCCACAAACCAAAATAAATTAGTCTCTTATGTAAGATCAAGGGACTAACCTTGAATATTAAGACGTCAAAAGATGTGAATTTTGATACATTAAAAGAAATGGTCCTCAACGAAGCCACTCAAGTACTGGAAATCAAAGAGAGCCGAATCAGAAGGACAAAAACTCGAGACATTGTGACAGTAAATGAAGTCAAACAGTTTAAAATTACTGGAGCGAAGAGAAAATTGAACGATGATTATGATACTGTCCCATATGGTTACAAAATTCAGAGAACCATGTGAACTAGCAGACACCAGTGCTCCATGGATGTCTATGGTCCTCACTAGCTCGTTTGATCATTCTCCTTCCAACTCTCGTACGGGTCGGACGTGTTTCCTCTTATTAACAGACATGGCGGTATTTCTGAAATTTTTGTCAAAGAGAAAGTTAAATGAAAATGCAAAATTTTGTATTACGTCTTTTGAGTATACGTTTTTTCTTACAGGTTAGATAGAGACATGCGAATGGCCTCTAGTATTTTCAGAGCATATAGTTGATCAAATTACGGGAAATGCTCCTTCAAACGCTCATATTGGCATAACAGTAAAACTAGGAAAAGATTCAGGTCATATACCATCCATGCCTCTGGTTAAATTGACTCCAACAGTTTTCGATGAATATTTTGAAAAAATATTTTGTGGAGTTGAAGAGCTATCGGGTACTTTAAATGTAGAAGTGTCACTTGTTGCAATTCCGAATTGTTACATCAAATAGATGTATAAATAGCCTTTGCAGAGTAATTAGCCAGCAATGTTGTATATACTAGTCTTTTCTAATGTAGTAATTGACATGGAATACTGTTAACGCTTTGTATTAAATATTGCATTTATAAATAAAGATTTTTCGAATGGCTTACACAATCTGGCCTACACAAGGGTTACAACTCAAACACTCTCCCCACATATAGAATTATGTATGGACTAATGTGGCTTAGCGCTTCCTTGCCCGGGTTCTATATAAATTTATAACTTTAAACTGAGGCGTTGAATAGCGAGGACTGACCGTACATTTATGTATGAATGTGAGGTAAATTGAGGCGCCCCGACCCGAGGAGGGTTCGGGCAACTCCTTGGAACGGTCCTGAGGTCCCTGGCGCGGCTGACGAAAAGGCCCGTAAACCTCTGTATGAATGTGAGGGCCTAGTAAATTGAGGCGCCCCGACCCGAGGAGGGTTCGGGCAACTCCTTGGAACGGTCCTGAGGTCCCTGGCGCGGCTGACGAAAAGGCCCGTAAACCTCTGTATGAGTCCAAGTACTACGCTTCCTTCGACCTCTTTAAAATTGAACCTCATGGAAGAC
>CM061531.1:229102314-229171254 GCA_030545055.2 Neoaliturus tenellus
ATAGCCGTGACCTGTCAAAAATTGGGTCAGGTAGTAGTCCACCTCCCCATGCCGCCGTTCCAACCATGGTTGGACCTGCTTGATAAGTCGCGCAGTCCATCGTCCTCGGGTGTCGTGCTCCCAGCTGTGTTGCCACTGCTGGAAGGTTCGGGAGCGCTCTTCTGTTCTTGCCGTGTCCTTGCCGATCTCGCCTTGTCTCTGATAAATCGCTTTCCTCTCCCCTGCCAAGAGCTTGACAGGGATGACTCCGGCGACCACCAGGACGGCAGGCTCGGACACTGTCCGGTAGGCGGAACACACCCGGAGCGCAGCTTGACGCTGAACTCGGGCGAGTCGCAACCTGTAGCACTCCTTATCTAGAGCGCCTGCCCACACCTCTGCCCCGTAAAGAAGCACGGACTGGAGCGCGGACATCAACAGACGTCTTCTGCTGGATCGGGGACCCCCGACATTGGCCATCAGCCTACTAAGGTAAGTCACTACCTTAGCGGCCTTGTCCGCCGTATGGAAGATCTGATCCCTCCAGCTTAACTTGGTGACCACCATAACCCCGAGGTATTTGGCGGCACGAGTTGATGTGACCACCTCCCTTCCCACTCGAAACGGGACGACGGTGTCGATCCTCTTCTTCGTAAGAATCACGATCTCCGTCTTACTGAGAGCAAGTGAGAGACCGTGATCGGACATCCAGTTGTTAACCACCCGCATAACTCGGTTCAAATTGTTATGTTTGAATTTTTTGACAAAAATAACAATGTTTTTTATTGCGTTTATTTAAAATTTTCAACGCTAAATATATAAAAAACGGAACATTTCAACAAAGTTTATCAACACACAGAAAATTTTGCTATCCAAACAATAGATTATATATAACTAACAACACATAACAAGTAAAAATATGTATTACTCAGGAAAAAGTTCATTTTACTTCGTAACCCTTGCAGACTTAAACGTTTTTTTTTTTTTTTTTATCTTGATAGTACTGTTTAGATAATAATATATGCCACTTTTTATGTGTCCTTTTATATTTGGCTATAATGTACCGTTTTCAGATATTTTAATAAAATTTTTAAATGTCCAACATTTAAAAAATGCATTTCGGTGAAAAATCGTTTGTTCAGAAAATTTTAACATATCTGTAATAAAGGCCCAATATGCCAAACGGGACAAATATGAACCTAATACATCCATTAAAAATTGTATTATGTTAATTGTAAAATTTGTAACTACACAATTTTCACAACACCATTTATTAAGTGTTATACTACGCAACCATTTTTAAAGTGTATAAAATATTATTGAATTGATTTTTTTACATTTTGAATATAGTCATTTTGTCTGATATTAAAAAACAAACAACCATAAAAAATAAAAATAAAAAAAACTGAAAAGAAAATGTATTTTTTGTAATAAAACACTTTTCCTATGATTAAATATAAGGACTAAATAAGATGACTAACATTAAGGATAATTCATTAATTCTTTGGCAGCTATTAAATCAGCATTGAATCATATTTAGTTTTTTAGTAATTACTAGCTTTCCCGGCATTCTTTGCAATGAAAACTTGAGAAATTTTTTGTCCTTCAAGTGGGTTCATTCGATGCGCTCACTCGCCAACAGGTTCAGCTTGTTCGCTGCGCTCACTTCCCGTCAGGTTTAGGCTATGCTCACTAGCCGCATTTATCCTCTACTTTTTATTACCAATCTTCCCTCAATAATTAAATGAAAACAGTTGCTTATAGAATTCGTATTCCTAATTTAATCGTATGTTTCAGTACACAAATGCTGCTTCTATAAGAATAACATGGTAACTTTGAAGACGTGTGGGGCGGAGCTCTATGAAGGAAAATGGATAAAAATTATCCTTTATGTCCTTCCTGGTTATAAACTACCATTCCAACAAATTTTCAGCCAAACAAGTTAAGCAGTTTTCGATGTATAAGAGCTAACACGACTTACTTTTATACATACCGGTTTATAGATAATTTGTCTTCGTTACAAATCCAGCTAAAATTAAGAGGTGGTATCTCTGTAGACAGAGGGAGCTAATGGGCAAACATGGATAGACACTTCAGCTGTGAACCGATATATAATGCAAGCACCCTCGCTGCAGATGAGGGCAACAATTACCTCATACGAGTATTGCAATCCAATTGATAAAATATCACGACATATTTCTTGAATTCATAAGTGCTAATCGTACACCAATTTGAATGTAAAATACATATCATTCTTATTTTTAAAAGTAATGCAAACTTCATGTGTTGGACCAAAGTTGAAAAACAATTTTTTTTCCGAAAAATACCCTCCCTACTATATTGTAATATACATTGACTAATTCTGAAGTATTCAAGTAAGAATATGCACAAACACCTCCCATTAAATCTGGCATCTTCAATTCTCTTTATTATAACTGAAAAAGTTTCCTTTTTGTGTCTCCAAGCTTAGTGTTACAAGCATGTATATTAAATTATAAATTTGTAAAACACTTAGGTTATGAAATAATTAAACATAATTTTCCTATTCGTTGATGTTTTTATAAACATTATTTTATATTTGAATCAATAATTTTTTTATGGATTCGGCTATCAATTGCATTATACTCAAAAATTTTAAACATTTATTATATTTCACCGACCAGATGTATTGATTTATTGGTTCACTGATTTATTCATTGATCACACAGCCTGAGTACCGACTTTTCACGATGTTGATGTTGCACTACAGCCTATTGACACGACCTATCAATTCTTATTCTAATCAGCTGGTTTGGTTCCATCAGCCAAAGAAATTTCCATTTGAGGAAATGTCAGTAAAAAATACAACATTAAATTCGTAGTATGAATGACTAATTCTGTTTTTATTGTTCCTTAATATATTGATTCCAACGTATTCTAAATAGAAAAAAATATTTAATTAAAGGAAAATACCTTTAGTAACCGGTAATCTGCGTTTCAGATATTGTTTTAAGATTTAAGAACACTACCCTTAACTGAAAAGCTATCCAATACATTAATTTGTTTCATGTATATTTTGTTTAAAAGCGTAAGCCTTTATAACATCATAAGCTATCACTTGAGTTTATTTGAAATAAATGTAAATTGAATTGCTTTCATTTGGCACGACATTACTACTCTTTATTTGACTTAATTCAAAATTAAATTAGGTTAATTTTAATCGATTTTTATTTTTAATAGCAATATGCAGGCCTAAGTTTATTTGTATTTCATAGATCCTTAGAAGCCATGTGTTTGTCAGTTATAAATAAATATTTATTTTTTATTCAAATTATAAATATGTAGAATAAAAAGGATAAAAATTAACTGACGGATAAATACGCGTAGGTTTTTTAGTATTTTTACTGTTCTAGTGTTTGGAAAGCATGGAGAGAGAGAAAAAGAAAAGAAACAAAACCCGGGAAGTGTCCTCGGGGGGTGATGTTATTGTTCTATGTTTGCAACACATTACATAAGGAATTCTTTTGTATTTTTTATGTCCTAATCAGTGTTCAAAAGAGAAATTTATATAGGTTTGTGGGTAACATTCTATTTCTTACGACTATGAAATAAAAAAATTCAAAAATAAAATATCGAAAAGGAAATGTTCTCCTTAAACTAGTTTCCCCATTATAATTAGAAATTGTTATTTACTGCAGAGGGATTATTTATTACATTGTAACTAAAATAATCGTACAATGTAATTATAAATAATATTCTATTTCTCATTTATCAATTCACAATAAAAAAAACCAAATTACTATAACAATCAATTTTCTATAATTTTTTTATTGGATATTAAGTTATTTATTTGTTAATAATCTTCTAATAACTTACAATGACTATGTATATTTTTGTAAAATAATCTTTGTAAAACCCTTGAAAAAAGAAAACTGAAAAGAAAAATGTATTTTTTTAAAATAAAACACTTTTTTCATTGTGACAAAATTGTTAAAGGCGTGTCTATTACAGTGATAATGAGCTAATTTGTTGTAGAGGTGACAACTGACATTCCTTGTTATACAAAATCTTGATTTATATACTCAATTGAAACATGTTTATTAAATGACTGCAATTCATATACCTCTAAAAGAAATAGAATGTAAACTTTGAATTTGCAAAATTGAAGGGCGAATCAGTTTTCAAGTACAGCAGTAATGAGACCCCCGTAACTGTTATACAGTGAGAGGAGTACAATTCCATTCCACAGTTCAACCAAATTATTGCAGCCACTGAAACCAAACTAAAATGAAATTATGAAGGCCTTATATGCAGCAATACAGTTTAAACCTTTCTCCATTTCCAAAAATGATTTTCTTTTATATTTTTATTAGTTTTTAAAGTTAATTAAAAATAATACCTATATATTATTTTATAATATGAATCATGTATAAAATTGTACATGCAAAATTACACTAAACCTATTTAATTGCAACTTAATAGCTCTGTATGAGTATGAAAATACAGATTTAAATGCATTAAAATGAATACATATAAAAAACACATTTTATTCAGATTTTTTAGTCCAAGAGTTTCTCTAGTGTATTTGGCAATTCAATAATATTCAATACTTCTAAAAAGCATTTTTCATTAATTTAGTAGGATAAAGCGGTTTCTGGTTAGCTGATAATTGCTTTGCAATTCCTACCTTATACAAAATGGAGCAATAAACTTCCTGAAATGCTATACGAACGGTATAATATGAAAAAAACAAAAAGAAAAAACAAATCCTCGTGTTCACCGTAAAAATTATAAAAATGGCTACAATAATAAGAAACGTAAAATATAGTTATAAATATTTTCAGACTGCAACCTTTAAATATATAAAAGTCAACATGTTTTGTTAGGTTCTATCTAACGAAATATAATATTAAATCAAACATCGCTCAAAACGTCTGATATAAATGAATCATCTCTGAAATCGCATACTGTACGATTAGTATCGTATACTCTATGATTAGTGCACTGTAAAAATAATCATGTCACTTAAAAATATATCATTGAATTTATTTAAGAGGAAGTTTAAAATATCATCCGGATATTTTTTCCAATTTAAAGGGAGCAATGACGAAGTAACTATTAAAGTACCACTAACTGCCATTACAAAGAGCTGCTCGACCCCTGCTGAAATGAACACGCTCTAAGTGACTCTCCATGAATATATAAAACAGCGATTTAATCTCTTTTGATGTCGCCCTAGAGTGTCCCCTTGGCTGGGAGACCCTATGTCAAACTGTTAAGGTTTTCTACGGACATTATATTTTCAGAAATGATAAAATATAAGTGAACGTTTGATGATACCTATGAATAAATTTGTAGATTAACCCTTTTTTTAGAAAATATTGTATGACTTTATAAAGTACTACCCTGCTTAAAAAACTAGTGCTTTTACCCGCAGCTTCGCTCGCATTTTAGCCATATTGGAAATTTTCATTGAATTTGTTTCTTAGCAATCAATAAAAAAAGATCAAATCGATTATCATATTTAGAAAATTTTAAATGTTTCGTAAAAATAAATATTTTAAATTAAAAGGTATCCTATGTTACTTCTGATACCTCCAAAAATATGTGTAGATTCGTAATGATTGGTTAAGTAATTTTCGCGTGGAAATCTAACAAACAACAGGACATTCACATCTATTATATTAGTTGGATTTAAATACCATATCAATGATTATTTTGAGGGATTCATAGTTTTGTAAGTGGTTACTGCCATGGACTTTGGAATCATGGCTGCGATGTGTTAGTTTCAAAACAGTTAATTTTCAGTGGTTGAAAAATATAATTATGAAGAAAAGATGAAGGCTTATTGTTAGTTTATTTTATTCAAATATCATTTTTCAGAAATATGCTTCAAGAGTAAGCCCTTTTAAACTAAATCTACGGGAGAAAACTGGTGTTCATATGTAAGCAACTGTCTCAACCTACTGTCTACATGCCACTCATCAGTCTTAAATTAAGTTTTTATATAAATCAGTCTTAAGGATCTGGCTATGACTTCATTGAAAGCCTGACTTGACAGCTCTGTCATGTAACAAAATTTGCTCTAGTAACTTTGCTAACCACCACCTTAATGTTAATCTTAGGTTTTTTTAAGTAGGAAACGTTGGGCGTGAACCAGATTCATTATACTCGAGCATTTAAGTATAAAAGTTATTTTAAATATGCAACTATCAACCACAAAAGGTAAATTGAACTTAGTCACATTATTTTTCTTCATCGTCGAATTATCAACAGCTTTATCTTACTGAATAGATTAGTATTAAAATAAATCGCCTCTTAGTATTTATTCTATTGGTTTACAGGCCTACATCAAAATAGCACTTAATTAATTTTATATTTACTTATTTATTGATATATTTGATTAGAAATCAATTAAATTCTAACACTAATAACTACTTAAATGTTTCCATAAATAAAATAATACAGTAACTGTGGTTTTGTATTTTTGTGTTTCATTTTAGTTTGCGGAATAGCCACACTAGCACCACAAAGTGGCCGCCATTGCAATAGACACGAACTGTGTGGTCCTAGCATGAATGTGTTATGAGGTAATTTAATCTCGTTTGAAGTCGCCCTAAACGTGCCTTTGTCCCCGACCTCTCTTGCTCTAGTAGACTGCTAGACTTACACTGAGAACTTACATTTTATAAAGTACTTGAATTAAAATTTGTTATATTTTGCTGTGGGAACTAAGATTAATATGAGCAAACATTGTTCATGACAGAATATTATAAAATTATAGTTAAAAATTTAACACCATCATAAACATTTAACAAAAATGTTTCTTTTATTTAAAACGGCAGTATATTTAATCTTACACAGTGATGGGATGGGAAACACGGATCAAAATCCAAGGCTTTTCTTCAATTACTTAATGTCAAAAAATTTATTTTACTAATGAGGGTAATCATCCAACGCTAGTTACACAGAATCGGTGAAAGGACAACATAACGGCAAGTTCAGAGCTATCTTCGTCAATAATAATTGGCAGGGCAAGTAAATAAGCATATTTATCTGATCATCTGCTTTAACGTACAAGGCAAGAATGTCGTCCCCTATCAGAACCATAGAACAGATTGGTTACTTTACAAGTCAGACCTATAGTTCCAATTAGAATCCGCAGGCGAGAGTATTAGCTGATTTTATGACATTGATCAAATTGCTTCTGATTTTACAGGAAGCGATGACCAGCTGCTTCAATGACAACTGTCACTCGCAGAAGAGAAATCTTGTCACAAAAACAAGTGGTGGACTAAAAAAACTTGGCTTACGAGGGCACGTGTCAGGATAAAATTGAGTCGTATTTTAGAACCATATAATAGGGCACTCATACCACATCATGCCTATTGATGTATTCTCATATAATGACTATCAATTACGGAAGTCCTGTGAGACAGCGTGCACCAGCTAGTCAGCATGATTGAGGATAGCCTGGTTGTCACTAAAATAGCTCAATTTATCAGTTTATTTATTTATGAATGACAGCATGCAATTTACAAAGTCTAATATAACAGTGCATACAATATAACAACATAATAAACAAATATAGCTAATACAAGTTAGTAATAATGCAAGTTTACGAATTCGTTAATAAAAAATGAGCTTTCGCGCAAATTTATACCAGGCTAAAATTAATAAGGAGTAAACAGTAATAAATGAATGTAGCAATAAATAATATTTTGGGTGAGTCAATGGCGTAGTGGTTAGCCCTTCGGACTTCGGAATCATGACAGCGATGTCGTGAGTTTGAATCCGCGTTCTACCAGGGAATCTTATCAGTGCCATTCTCCTACATTGCAGATGCTGCTCACCCCCATGTTTTGTCTAATACTATCCAAGCACATATCAATAGTTTATTTGGACGGGGCAAAGTAAGGAAAAAAATGACCTGCCTATCTCTTGGAAATAAATAAATATAAAAATCGTAACAATATGTAACACCGGTTGTAATCAGCAATAAAGGTTTAAAATAGCAATAACATTTTTAATTTTAACATTTAACTTTTTATAATTTTAATGTATGCTTCTACACGAAGGTGAAAAAAAACCTGAGATCTGATGATGGAGAACAACTGGACTAAAGTAGAAGGAGTGAAAGAGCAAATCACCGAACTTATTGGAGACTGTCGTTTAACAAGGCACAGTCGGCAGCTACGAGAATTAAAAGTCAAGTGACCCTCGCCACAGTTCTGTTGGTTTAGTGATGTCTGCAACATATCAGCTTACGTGATCACCAGTTGGATGGGGCCTTGAAATTGACTTCAGCCAAAACCTAAACACAATGCACTTGACCATCGACGAGTTTCCAGAGGACGTCTGCCACATCGCATTTCACTGCAAGGAATGGAACATTTAGGGGCCTTATTTCGTGCGGTTTCCGAGTAGACGTATCCTTATCTTTACCAGATACCAACTAGGCTGATGAAGCGTCTATGCAGGGCTTCCAGTCTGTCCCTAACACAAAATTTGTGTAAGGGGACCACAACGTATATGCCGCTGTCTGTGTCACCAAAGAGCAATTCTTTGAAAATCGATCTTTGAAACATAATAATCTAGGAATTAATGAGTACGACCATGCAGAGATATCACACACGAGAGGAAGTTTACGATGAACAAGACATTGACAAGAAATATGATATATTTTTTTAGACAGTAATGTATTATTATAAAATAGCTTGTCCCATTAAAGACACATATGTAGATCGGTAGCTTTGTTTAACTTAAAAGCCATGGGGGCACAAAACAATTGTTTTTTATTTATTTATATATTTATTTATTTACTTCCAACGGTACAGATCATAATTTAATACCAATATATATATATATATATATATATATATATATATATATATATATATATATATAGATATGTATGTATATATATATATATATATATATATATATATATATATATATATATATATATATATACATACATATCTAATTAACATGAAGTATTAATAATCAACAAAGAAATAATGTTAAAAAGATGAAGGTCGCAACGGTAATCAGAAACCATTTGCGCCTTGAGGCTGTTAAAAGGTCTTCATGCCTGTTGCCGGGGTTTAAGGTTTGCCTTTCACCTTAATTTTTGTACCATTGAGATGGTTAACGGAACTTATCATCATTTAATTGTGTAATACAATTTGGTAATAAGAAATTTTGTATAGTAAAAAGTTTTTTGTTTAAGTATTTAAGTGTTGAAGTAGGTATTAATTGGAGAAGGGGGTTAGGAATAGTGTTTTAAATTCATGTTTCCGCAATTCCTTTTATTCAATGTTTTTAATTCAACCAAACGTTCTGTGAGCAACTATATTGCAGCTTGGGAAAGAATGAGCAAAGAATGGGCAAGTTTGACTTTTAATTTTGACCTCCAATATTGTGTTAAAGTTTCAATTAGGCACTCTGAAAATATTTTACAGATATCTCAAATGCATTAAATTTTATTCTTGTTTTTTTTCTGTAAACTTTTATTTTCTATTTGTACAATTTTGACCAATAGCAGTGGAGGAATTTATGTAACTATGACTCCATATTTTCTCTTTTATTATTGTCCGCCATGTTGGTTCTGTAGTTCTATCTTTGGGCCTGATGATGATGGGTGTGTATGTTTAAAATCGATTGTCATATTCCTTATTTTCATGTATTTACCGTCTGTATTCTTTGCAGAATAAGTGTAAAAATATTTTTGAGTGTTGTTGACGTTTGATTTTTATTTATGATTGCAAAAAAATAACACATGACATGCTAGTAAAAAATTGTAAAATTCACACACATTTGGAAATACGTAACTAGCTGCGATAGAAAACATAGCATTAGATTGAACTATTTTGTTTCATATAGGGGATAAATAAAACGTTCATGAGTTGTAAAGTGGTGGCTGTGCGCACAAACCTTTTTACTTAAAAAAATTATTTAAAATTAAAATATCACTTCAATTTTTGTTATGTACTGCATTTTTAGTTCAACTAGGAGAAACATGTTTCCTTTCTCCTAAGTTAATGATGTATTGGTGTAATTACTACAAGAAAATTAATTGTAATTTAATTATTACAAGAAAATTATCATAATATTTATCACAGCTGAAAAGAAAATACGATGTTTCAAGCATCAGAAACAATTTGCACCTAGAGGCTTTCCAAAGTAATTGGTTTGCTGAGTAATTGGGGGTTTAGTTAAGGTTTTCTTTCTACTTTTTCACGCTATTGAGTTAAATGGTTAGCAACTTTTATTTATTTAAAATAGCAATAATTATTTTTTTACCATTGTTTGTGATAAAAACTATCCTGAAATAGTGAATTATTGGTATACTTATAAAGAAACTAGCTGATTCCTAATTAAATATAATACTGTGAAGACCGATACATGTGTATAGTAATTATTATTAGTACAAATAAAATGTTATGATATATGTAAAGGAACATATATATAACATTGAGAGAGTATAAATATGGTCATGTTTTTTGTAAACATTTTTTTTTGTTTTATTTTTTATTTACATGTAAGAAAGTACAACATAAGGACTACTTCGGAGAGTTTTTGCTGCGAAATGTAAAATAATGAAAATAATAGTGAACGAACATTTATGAAATTACGAGGTATTAACTTCTAATATCATTAAATATTCATCGACAATCACTAAATTACTAAACAACAAAACAAAATCAATAACATTTACTATAATTCTTTAGTTAATTTATTTATTAAAACTAAATATTTGTCAATATAGGACAAATAATAGGACAGTACAAATAATTTGATTTTTTTGTGATATTTGTGATAATAATAATATAGTATAATACGTTTAATAATATGATTTTTTTTAGATTTATAAAATTTATAAATAACTTTAAAAGTTTAGGTTTTTGCCAGTTTTAGTAAAGATGGATGAAATAACCATGTTCATTTATCATTTAAAAAAGTTTCTGTCGACGATTTAAGTTAATTAATTTTATTTATTTATTTATTTAAAATTAATTTAATTAAAAATTCTTTTAAATCTTTTTCTATTGATATTTAGTAGATTAAGTTTATTTTCCACAGTCAAAAAACAATAAAAACTCGAATATTAAAGTGTATGTTTTCCTTTTAACCTTATTTGATGATAGAGATGAGACTCCTTCTAAAATTAAGCATTTTCGTATAAAATAAATATTAATAAATAATTAAAAAATTATTTAAGATGCTAAATTATGAAATACTTATCGTTTGTAAAAAATCATATGTAAACAAAAATTTAAATCATAAAAATTTATATATATAAATTTATATAATATATATATATATATATATATATATATATATATATATATATATACATTATTTACAGTTTTTAATTTTCATAAAAAATATCGAATATACACAAAAAATGCTTGGAAATCGTCCGTCCAAAAATATTGAGTAGATTTTCTAAAACTTCCAACACTTTGTAACGTTACTTGTGATATGGATTGCGCTGCCTCTGTTTTGCACTGTATTGAAGTTTTTTTAAGCCTAAGAAAGCAGTAAAGTTAATAGAAAACGCTGGGTTTGTAACAAGTTATTAACTTTTTATTGAATTGACAAAGATAAATAAACAACAACAAAAAACATATGTTTTAAATAAATGTTTCTTAAATGACAATTTTGATATAGTTGTAGAGCACGACCACCAAAATTGAAATGATAATAACATAAGGATTCGTTTGAATCATCCTTTTCTGCACCGCTCCCTTTGTTTGGTGAATGAGAACGAGTTTGTTTTTGTAAGTTACTCTTGCGAATAGATTCAATCTCAAAAGTCAGCTCAGATATTTGTTTATGCAAAATACTCAATTGTGAATCCTTAGATTCAATAGAGGAGGTGCCATGGTTAAAATTAGTTTGGCTATAAGAAATATCAACAATTAAATCTGCCAATTCAGCTAGTTCGGTTAAATTTTCATTACTAATAGAAAGAATAGTCTGAGCACTGATCGGTAGATGTTGTAGCCAAAGCGCTTTCAAAACCTCGTCACTTACTCGAGATTGAGCAAGTGATTTCATTTTACTCAGAAGTTGCGATGGTTTTTGGTCTCCAAGCTGAACACCATTTACAAGGGTTAGTATCTTTTTGTTATCGCTGTCATCAAACAAGTTAACAAGTTTTTTTATGGTATCATACTTATTGTCTGCAGGAGGATTGATAATGATGTCAGAGACCTGTGAGAGGATATCCGAATCTATGAAACTTACCACAGTGTCAAATTTGGCTTGGTCAGACACTATCTTTGATCTCCTGAATTGAGCTTCTACCTGTGCGAACCAAATCCTGGGATTTGGTTTCCAAAACTGAGGAATTTTCATGGAGATTTGAGATATTTCAAGGAGAACCAAATCCTCATTCATGTTGTCAAAGTGGGTCACCAAATAAAGTTAATAGAAAACGCTGGGTTTGTAACAAGTTATTAACTTTTTATTGAATTGACAAAGATAAATAAACAACAACAAAAAAAACATATGTTTTAAATAAATGTTTCTTAAATGACAATTTTGATATAGTTGTAAGGCTACAGCAGTATGCATTGTATTGGGCACAATGGTCACACGATAAATCATACAGTGCGATTAAGAAGTCCCAGAACAGTGAAATATATTCTTTACCATGATAGATAAAGAAATGAGACTTGCTATATCAATAATAGAAATAAATGCCTACTCTTTCAAGCTATTATCACTTTTTTATCGTTTAAGGGGGACGGCGCACGAGGAGTCAAACAAAATTCTTAATTAACAGCCTTGGTTAAGTTTGACTACAAATTAGATCTAACTGATCAGAGTACAATGCCACAAACTACACTTCAAATGGATGATCCAGACGGATTACTGCAAATGAAAAGACTTTTAAAATTATATATGATGCGACAGAGGCTAAAGAAGCTTCAATTTAAATGCGTTTTAAGGGATGTCCCTCTTCGAAGTCTTAAAGAAATCTGCTTTGGCCTTTGGCATTTGGAGTAATAAGCCACAAATCCTTAGCCCAAGAATTTATCATTGCAATTCAGACACTGCAAAATTGCAGACGGTAAGAAGTTGGTTTAGCTAAACACACAAGAGTATGATAGTAAATGACTATTCAAGTCTACCAAGATAACTCAGTACTATGTAATGGATAATTACACAACACTAGTTGGAAAAACGCCAGATCAATGATATTAGCAGAACTGAAAGTCAGTTTATAGTTCTATTAAGAATCCTATTAATAACAAATAAATTGAACTAATAAAGAGAATTAAATAAGTTATATTAGTGGTATAGTTAAATCGTAATATTTTCATTGTTAATACGGGACTCAAATGTTAAGAGGTAAGTTTAATAAATTTGGCAAATGAATGTTATAAGCAAAAAATAATAATAAAAAATAAAAAATAAATAAAAACTGACAAGTACGATTTAAGTACTACTAAGACAACGTAATAACAACTGGAGACTAATCAATACAGTTTCTTAAAAATCAAATTTTTCTTTAAAAGTCTTAAAAATATTAAACAAAACGTCAAAATATTACTGATGGGTTTATGGTGGAATGTTGGCTTCGGGATTACCAATAAATACATATTAATGGTTTAAATACCTGAATTATGGTAACCCAAAAAAATATTACTTTTGCTATGTTAACTTTGCTATATCAACTTTTTGGATTACCATAAATCAGGTATTTAAACAATTAATTGACGGCTTTACATTTGCGTTGTATCCGTTTGGAAGTAAGGTGTTTCGCCTTTTGCAATTCCCTTCCTATCACAAATATTATGTTATTTTAAATGTTAAATTGTGTTTAATAATTTTCCTAAAAAAATTATACAAAATATATAATAAAAGTAATTAACGAAACTTAGTCAGATTATTTCATGAGAAACATAAATCGATAGATGGTGGCCGTAAGTGGGTCTTGTCCTTAATAAATAAACAGCTCCAGTAGAGGCTCAATGACGCCATTACTTCGTTGGTCGTTATAACGGCACTTACAGTCTAACTTCAACAGTATTTATGTTTTTTCTTTCGCTTCTTAGAACAAATTTAACTGAGGGGATTGTGTAAATAGGCACAGACTAGGATAAATTACTTAATCTAAAAAAACCTCATGCATTTTTCTATTTACTTAATGTAATCATTGACTATGAATACTTGTGTATTCATAGTCAATGATGTAATTATCAGCCAACAGGCGATCAAGAAAAAAATGAAACCGCTTGATAGGCTGTTACGTATACGAATTGAATTGTGTGGTAAACTAAAATATATATATATTTTAATATAAGGTGCCAACATTAATATTGTTTTTATAATAGTATGTACATTAGAAAAATTTTAAGGAAATAGATATGGAAAGTATTTGAATATTATAATTCAAATCAATTTTATAACTAATTTTTATACATACAGGCATTTTTACTAGTTGCTTAAATGGTAAAAGATAAATGAAAACTAAACCCTCTTATATATGCTATTATATGCCCAGGTGATTATTAAAGCATCGCGATGGTTTCTGCTTTCATCCCCCAGGAAATCGACTCGGGAAAATCAGTTTATTCACACGAGAACAAAAAGTTATAAACACCAGTTTCCTCTTTTATGCATTAATATGAAATCAGTTGTTGTTATGAGATTAATTTTAATACATTTATTTATTTTTGGAATTTATTTATATTATTTATGGTAAATATGTTTAGGATTGTTGATGATTTTAATTGAAATGATGCATACTAATACTAATGCTAATGAAATACTAATGAATTAAAAAAATATATATTACAAGTAATTTAGTAACACTTTGTTCAAATTGTTTTTATGGGATAAGTTATAGATGTGTTGTCTAAAATTAAAGTTCTATATATTATATTATAAAGAAATTAGTACTAACTTATATTTAACACTTACAAACTTTATATTTTACGTTTACGATGGAAGGTGTTTAGTGTTTTATTAATAGCAAGTTTTTTTCTGGCGATGTGGCCAACGAATGGTCCGGTTTCTGTCTAGATAGAAGTCATATCTCCCAAACCCGACACTCATAAGGAGGTGGTACTGTGTCTAATCCCGTTTCCTGAAAAATAGGCCTGCCTACAAGTTAGGCAGAATGAGGAGAAAATAAACACAGAAAAAGTTGAAAATCCAATTCACTTGCAGCTTGTCAAAAAAAGGTAGGAGAGTGGCTGTCTTAAGAGAACACGAAGGAGGTACAGGGCACCAGGGATGCCATAGCTCGACATGCTGTGTCAAAGAGCCCAGTTCCTAGCTCAATCCTCTGCTTTGGGTTTAGACCTCCCCCTTCACCCTCATCGGGTTGGTCGAACGCTCAGTGTGGAGAAGTCACTTCTGTGATCTCCAAGCCCAAACTAGAAGTAGCTGCTTTCAAATTGATTGCAGCTGGTGTCCACTGGAAGTAAGGAGCCCGACCACGCTGAAACCAGTACACTGTCAAAAGCGGTCTCAGGGACCATGAGCATACCTGAGACTGAGCTAGCCAGGAGAGAAATGTACGAGGAGGTTAGGCTGGCGTCTGCTGGTACATTGCAGTGGGGGGCACGTGACGGACTGACATTGCTAACATTGACCGGAGGCGCTCTTTTTCAAAGCAAACTGAACAATTTCGTATTCGGAACTATGGCTGAGACAAAGATATATGAGATATATGAGACAGAACTGGCTGGGTAGCTGAGTGGTTACGGTGCTCGCCATTGAATCCAAAGGTTGCCGGTTCGATTCTGAGAAAAGTTAATAGCTTTGTAAAGGTTCGATTCTAGACCCAGTTGCCATTTGTCACTATAGGCTATTCATTAATGATGCTTTCTAACAACTGGTAGATGTTCGATAGTAACAAGACTGGGGTTTGGACTGTCCGCCGTCAAAACGTAAAAAATGTCACTGTCGTAGATAGACACAAAAAAATATGTAAGCGATCAAAACTGATGGGAAAGCTAGCTAGAGTAGCAGGATGGGGAGCGAGTATCTGCTCTTCGTTCGAAGCTAAACGAGGATCTCCACGGTGCAGGATTATGGAAGTTACCAAGATTGAAAGACTTCTAGAGGTACAGCAGTAAAAAAATATATACGAGTATGAACAATATAACTGTTATTAAAAATATACATTTGCGTGAAAATTATATTAATAGCAAAGTAAATAAGCAAAACTTAATCAGGTTAAAACATTTTTTATTGTGGTTAGTAATCATTACCTTACATTTACTACATAGCTACATTTACTATTATCAAGGATATTTTTAATCACAGTTGTGCCACTTGCAGCTCATTTAAAATAAAACATTAGAATATGAACTAACATTAATAATAACAATATAAATACTATTTCATGCGTAATATTATTTAGAGTAATAGTGGTTACTTTTACTTTGTCGTGTATTATTTTAATTCATAAATAACCAATTATACCCTTTAAATTAAGGGTAAACCACCTTAAATAAAGATAAAAAAAGTTTTGTTTTGTTAAAAAATACTAGTATTTATCTCTTTCATAACAAGGTTAAGGGCAAACGTTGAAAACAATTCAGAAAATGACATGGCTGGCAAATTGAGTTTACCCGGTCTGTAATTTACCCTTGTCACTATGAAATAACGGTTTCGATTGTTTGTCATTGCCCAAATGTTCCATTCAGTACGGAAAACACATTAATGCAAGCTTATTTTTTCTAATCGTTTATCTAAAAATAATTCTGTTACCTAATCACTACTTGTAAGACAAAATATTATTAGTTAAATTTATTTATTTATTTTTAATATAGGGAAATGTTGGTATGGATAAAATAATCAAATAGGGTCTAAACAGTTTTAACTCTCTTATAGTTTGTATGTGTTATAATTTATAACTACTGAACCGAGTATGTTTTAACTACTTATTGTTTTAAGTAATGTGAATCAAGGAATACTATGAAAATAATGTTACAATTAAATTATTTTAAATTCTATTACTAATCTCTTTATATATATATTTCCAAACAATTCCAGGTTAGATTCCTAAAGAGTAGAGGAGGTTTTTTAGTGGGTAAACCCGTTTTTAGGGGAGCCCCACACTACAGGCTGGCCACCTGTGTGCGTAATGCATTTTTCCGCCTCTCCCTCAAAAAAAAAAAAAAAAAAAAAAAAAAAAAAAAAAAAAAAAAAAAAAAAAAATATATATATATATATATATATATATATATATATATATATATATATATTGACTGTTAAAAACTCTTATGATACATGGGCTGTTTGAAGATGAAATCATAATTAGTGCTAAGCAGTAAAAATATTATAAGGCCAGGATTCTGTGAGGTAGTAACAAAAGCCCTTCACACGAATCTAGTTTTAAAGTTTCGCAATAAAAGGGAACGGTTTACATCTGAGTTGGTGACGTCATCGAGGCAGTAAAGGGTTTACGAGCCTGAAGAGGTCTAGAGTTTAGTTTTTATTTGGTATATAAAATTGTTAAACTGTTCTATACATTTGATTTATAAATTTATTTGGGTTTTAAAAATTCTTTGTTGTTAAACGTGACGAAATAATAATATCATAAATAATTAGTTGTTTTTAATGGAGTTATTTTTAATAGTTAATGTAACCTAATTGACAGCTCATGTTAAAAGTAAATAAAGTTCTACTATAATGTTACATCAGTTTCAGTCAGCATATGTTGCATAATAAACCTTTATTCAACTATTAGTTTGGCATTGTATGAAATATGACCTGTATCGTTCACTAATTGAAACACGTACTTTTTTAAATATATTATACGATTCTGGGTTTACCTAAGGGCAGCCAATGAAGTGTTAGCTTAAACGTAAATAGTCAAATGAACTTTCAGTAAGTGAAGTTAGCTTAAGAAAATCATCAATGTACGAATTTATAAACATAATATTTTTTTAATAAAAAAAATTTTAAGTGACTCATGTTAGTAAATGTACTGTAGATGTTATATTATTTGGCGAAATGACTACTAGTGGAAGTTCACCATGATTTTTGTATGTCATGATGTTCACAACAATAGCATTCCATTAAAACTACACGTACATTCTGTGGTGTGGTAACTAGTGGGTCATGCTAAACGGATAACACCTTTTTCGCTGAACTATCATGGGCGTGATCACTCAGTTATGACAGCTGCCAGATAACATGAAAATGGCCCTTTTTAGGGCCAATTTATAAGTGTCGGCTCTGTTTGAAACATATACCATTTTAATGTAGAGGGGCTAATTAAATCTACAAATAACTACCTCGAATTATAATGTCAATGTATGTACTACACAAAACGATAACCGAAAATTAGAGTAGTGAGAGGAGCAGCAACACAGTATTATAGAAGAAATAGGTCACAGGGTCTATGGCATGGCGACTTATGTCAGGCAGTAATAGACGATGTATCAGTATCCCACATAAGTTGTGGCACAACATATTCTTTGTTGGTGTTAAGGTATCTGAGACTACCATTGTAAATGTCTACAAACCACCGAATGAACAGTGGTCAGATACAGTTCTTCCAACTTATGAACATCCCATGGTAAATGAAAGGGACTTGAGCTGTCATCATACACAATGGGGACATTAGTATGGTGATTACAACGGTACTAGCCTTTCAAGCTTGGCTGAAAATAACAGCCTTTTCTTGGTATGTAGTGCCACAGACCCTTCCAGACTATTTCCATTCTGCTCGATGGCGTCGCGAGTAATATTCAGACTTGTGCTTTTGTTTTAGTAAACGATATGTAATACCCACACCAACTTGCGGTAGGGTCCTAGGTGCCTTGCCCTACTCTCAACATAGGCCTTTACTTATATCGGTAAGAATAAAAATTCCACTCGTTAAATTTTTTCCCTGGTCTTGGTGAAACTTTAATAAAACTGAAGGAAAGGGTGGGAGGTCCTCTCCTCCAGGCTCAACTGGTATCAGGTTCATCCCTGCCGAAATGGAAAACTATAAGCCACTCACACGACTTGTTCGGTCTTCCACTAAAGCTTCAATCCCAAGTATTCCCTTGAATATTAACTTGTTATTATAACCCTCAAAACACGTTATTATAATTGTATAAGCTGTATTGTGGCAGTATTAGTTATTAGTCCCGTAGTTCGGAAGTCACGTTAAGCCGTTGGTCCACCTGCACAGAAAACAGAAAAGTGCAGGAGTCTTAGGCTACGAAAACCATCAGTTAATTGCTGATCCCCCCCCCCCCCCAATAAATGTTATGAGTAAAAAAGACAACTTAAAAAAAAAAGACTAAAACTTAAAGCCCACTAAAGATCCCTTCTCTTACAATTATCATTATCATCGGTTATTTGACAGGATTGAATGTGAATTTAAGAGCTGAAATAGTCCATTACTAGGATGAAAATTTAAAACCAATTTGGAACGATATCCTTTAAATCATTTACGATAAAGAACTAAATTATCTTTAATAATTTAAATGTTATGTTTTGTCACATTAAAAAATATAATACAGACATGCAGTAGAAAACATATAAATATTTATGGACTAATTAGTACATTCGTGTGTTACAATACATTACGTTAGTTTAAAATATATCATTCTTTCTATTTCAATACTTAATAATTCTTGATTGTGACAGTAATATTTATTTACTAGGTTACTTAACACATACATATTTATAGCATCGAGCTCAAGCACACTGCAACAATGAACCCTCCAACCAATAATGTATCAATTTAGTATTTTAATGAAATTGTTCATAATGATTAATATCAATAAACTATAAAAAAAAACATGAAAACGGATGCATGCTAAATTGCATAATTGATATACTGGAAGAACGTTATTTTAAATTATTAATAAATTATTATGAGACTCTTTCAAACACACTATGAACAAAATAACACATAGGATAAATGAATTATTCTTTTAGATTATGTTTATCAAATAATTACAAATAAAAACATTTCTGTGTTTGAATCATAAAAAATATGTTTTACATAATAATTGGGTGGAAACCTTTTCTAACAAGTCAAATAATAGGAAATTGTAAACGGTATGTATAACCACTTCAATATTTTTCTACGTATTTATTTATTAATTGATGGTATTTAAAACAATACTATTTCTAAGTTTTAATAAAATATAAATATTGTACTTTTTTCTCTGCGCTAATACCTTCCTCACAGGACCAGACGAATGATTTATTTCCCATGCGAGATTCCATCACGGATGGCTCCCCTTATGGGACATTCAAGTTAACCTTTGGCTTTCTGTATATTTTTTGTCTTTTATACACAATTAGTATTTCCACTCGTTCAACTAAATAAAGCATATAGTTGAATAGTTATTTGTGCTTCTAGGGACTAAAGTACAATGTTTTCTCCCTGAAGGGAAAGTGTTGTCGCCCGAAGGCGAAGCCGAGGGCGACAATTTCCCTGAGGGAGAAAAGTACTTTAGTCCCTTGATGCACACAACATTTTTCCTCCACCTACACGAATAAAATTTAGGCCTAATAGGCCTACCGTAGATAATTTAACTTTACCTTCAAATGATCCCTTGCTCCGTCAAGCTGGATCTGTCACATCAACATAAAAAACACACAAGGTAGGCCATATCAATTTTAAAGAACACGAAAAAACAAAATATAATTTAAGCCTAGTCAAAAGTTTTACACTTATGTTTTGGAATTCTTAGGTTATAATAGCCTACCCAAGCGAAATGTAAACAAACACCTACACTGCCACGGCCATCTCTAGTACTAGAGATGCTGCACACCCACTGCTGACTGAATGGTCAGCAGTGAGTGAGCAGCAGCTACAGCTGCTATTAGTCAACAATGAGTAACGAAACAAATACAAGTAACAGCTGACTGTGGCTCATGTTCTTCTTAATCTCTCTTTTAATGTTATTCTTATGTAACTAACTTTAGCCCCGTGGTACGGAAAAACTTGAGTTTTCCCTAGGTAGAAAGATTAAGTATTCAAGTCACATGGGATGGAAATTAGTACTTTACTACTCTATTCCAAGGAGTAAAATACGGCTTTAGATAGTAGGTGGAGGAAAAAATTATTTCCTTTGATTGTATATTTAAAAGTAAGTCCTGTTTGAGGTTTTTCATTTCTCTAAGTATATTTAGTGTTTAGTTAAGTGGTTAGTTTTGCAATGTTTACTTTTCAGTTTGAGGTCAAGATAATGATAAACAATTTTTCCATGCGAATGTATTTGTAAAATAAATTATGAATATACAGTAAAGTATTAGTTTTTAATGTAAACCAATGAGAAAAGTATGAGTATATTTAAATATAAATTACATATTGAAAGATTTATGCCTGGAGCATTTGGTTTCTATATTCTATACAAATTTTAATTTAAGTATAAATAAATTGTTAAATAATAGTCATTTATATTTATTATTTTTAGTATATGTGATGCATGTTGTTTTTTAAATTCAACTTTAAATAGTGAATATATAAGATAAAATGCTATATTACTAATTCCTATAAAAATTTTGGATAATTATAATTATATACAAAAAAATCTGGAATCTATATTAATTTAGTTAAATATATTTTATGAAACACTATTATATAGCCTACAATTTATCTATGATTATTTAATTATGGTTAAAACTATCTAAAGCACTATTACATTAGAATGCTTGTTATGATGAATTAAAGCTTAAAAGTATGAAAAAAGTTTCTTAAAACCTTCACAAATTAAAAAGAAATGAAAAACTCATCGATTGCAATAATATTTTAACACACTTGTTTTACGCTTTGAAACAATGTGTCATTGAATTTAACCGAACAAAATAGCCTTATATGGTATAAGGGAGAATCTTACCTGGAAATGCTTTTACCGTCGTTTAAGGCAATAACCTTGACGGAAGCTTCTGTCGGGAAACCCACAATTCCTCGACAATATTCAATTAGTTACTAAGTGTCTCATAACTCTGGGGTTACTGTAGGGAGCTAGCGGGAGAGTTTAAAATACCTTTTAACATCAACGGGTAACTGTAGATAAATATGCTACATTATAGAGCCTTCACAAGTAGAAAAACACACAAAACAGGAAAACTTACATTTAGACGGGAATAACTATTATTCGTGTTCAACTGTCAATGATTTTTTACAATAATGAGTTGACTTATAAAATAGTCTGTAACTATATTTGCTCATATAACTTTATAATTAGTTCAGGAGGTTTGCAGCCTCCTTTGGAGAACTTTTCTGTAAAAGTAGCCTATGTCTGTGGGTGAAACATATTATACATAGTAAAATAGAGCATATCATAATAGTTTCTAAGGCAAGGAAAAAAATAATTTAGTCCGTATATAATCGTGACTTATGGGCTACATGCACACTTCTTCGCTTCTTGATATTTAAGCGATGGTAGATAACTAAACATATTGAGAGATAACCTATATTTATATTCAGTTACAATAATCGTAAATTAATATAAAAAATGAGATTTTTATGGGAATGGTATTTTTAGATAAAAAACCGTATGAGATAATTTTTTTTAAGTGGTAAAAATTGTGTTCAAATTTATTTATTTATTTATTTACTTTTTACAAAGAAGTGTACGCATACAGTAATAATTGAGGAAACGTTAAAAGTTGTGACGTCATATCAATGACGCAGTTGGATATCGACGTGGCAAATTTGGACATTTGCCAGCACCAAACAAACTAGGTTACGTCTCGTGAGCTGCGAACCTTAGGTACAAAACGGTCAAATGAAGGGGATCCCTCCCGTCGCCCGGGAGACAATCTGTGCGGCTCGATGTACAAGACCTCTCGAATGATTCTTTCTTATCTGTATACTGGTATTTTAGGGTCTCATACATTAATTCGCTTTTAAATATAAGACACAGTAAAGACAAAAACAAATGAAATGCATGCAGGCTTCTTATTATAAGACAAAATATAAGGATCCAGGGTTCCGGTTGTCAACTTCAATTTGAGTTCAACGCATGAGACAGCAAGACGTCAACATGGAAAACCATAACGAGTAAACTAATTGATGGTTAGTAAATGGTAAACTTACGCTTGAACATGGATAGAATTATCTACTGTTAGACATTTTTATTTATTTTTTTTTGGAATATACAACACATTGATTATTATATAATATTTTACAAAAGGTAAAAGAATATTTGAAAAACGTAATTCTTAAAAAAATATATGAAAAATAATTTAAGATATATAGTTTTAAAAAATAGATTTTTTCATTGCGCAATTCGTAGAAACTCAATTTGCAATAAAAAATTATTTTAAAATTATGGTTTTAAATGGGACCAAAACTTAGAGAGTAAAAATTGGTCAATAAATAACGCAAGAATTACATTCATAAAAACCAGTCTAACTTACTTTAAATTCCTAATAAGAATTCAACCGCAATACCACAATGCTTAGGTCCGAGTGGTTCTATTTGACAATTGACACATCGTTATCCTTAAACAGTAAAATTATACTCTACCTAACATTTCTACTACTTACAACATATACAAGTGTGCTTATCAACAAATAGGCAAAAGTCGTGGTAAATCACAAAAACCTTAATACCCAATTTTTGCTTGGGAAAAATGATCTAAATAATAAAAAATATTCTTTATATAGGCGTATTTGTTTTGCATGTAGACCCATTTTTAGTCTCACAGGCACATTCTGTATATGTTCGCATGTAGGGTGTTATTGATAGTAAAGTTAAATAGCAGTTTGTGTAGAATTGTCAGCTCACCCATCAGGGCTACAGAATGCAGCTTTTGGGGTTGAGACAATGTTCTTCACCTGCACTCAACTCTTCATAGAAGGGTGAAGGGAAGAATTCCACGCTAGTCCATTTGACAGTTTTCTAGCTGAGGTTCGCCGCTCACGGGACGATACCTCAAACTTTTACTAACGAAAATAGTTTAGGTTTAGGCCGATTAGTACCGTTATCTTCCTTTACCCTGTTGTTTTCTTCTTTTTTAGGATGTGGAAATTTCATCAAAAACCTTATTAATTTTATTCCTTATCAATGAAACTGAAATTTCTTCTCTTTAATTTCTAAGATTTTTTATATATTATATCTGTAAAACAGAAAATATCATTACAAAGCAATACATAATAGTAATAACATTTTTATTCCGCTGACAATCCTTAAAATAACATTAGAAATTGCATTGTTATGAAAAGGTGTATAGGATTTAACATCATTGTAAACCAAATTGTTTGAAAAGCATTATTATTTAATTATTTAGTTTGATATTTTACAAATATTCTCGAGACAAAATTAGTGGTGGGAAAGGTTTTTTATTGTGTTTTGTATTTTTTTTGTGACAGCTGCTTTGAATATTAAAAAAATCTTTTTTTAAACAAGAAACAAATATAAATGTTAGTTCTAAAATAAAATTGATATTTTTTATTTTCATTGAAATCAATTATGAATTAGAACCACTATTTAAGTAAACCAGAACAGAATTGTTTGTCAAGAGTTTATTTGCTCATTCCAGTTTAAGCTAGTTTACTATAATTTGGTTTAAGAGACCAACACTTGAAAAAAACTTTCCCGTAAGATAAGTTGATAATGAATTCATAAAACATTTTTATTCATAAATGAGAAACAAAATCAAGTTGTATCATATTCTTGTATATTCTTTTACTTTACATTAAACATATTTGGTGCCAAAGCTCAACTAAGAATTCATCTGTTCTTATGACATTTATTTGAGTATTGTTTTTTGTGTCCGAGGTCAGAGGTAAAGTAAGGCAAGCGCATGCCACAGTTAGAGTAGGTCAAGGGAATGCCGACTCACGCCATTTGAGCATTCAAAACTATATTCCACGTGTTATGACAGTTGGTGTTTTGTATGGATCTGAAACCCTGATTTAGTAATCAGGGCACAAGGAGGCAAAAAAAGGTTCATTGAATAATTTCAGGGCACAAGGAGGCAAAAAAAGGTTCATTGAATAATTTGTATGGATAGTAATCAGTTAAAAACATTTAACTTTACAAATTTATTTATTTATTTGACTCTATATTTTTTGTCGGTGTTAATTTAGATAATTGTTGTTATTGAGTTGCTGCAAACTGGCTATTAAATACTACTATACATTTTACAATAAGTCGTTGCTTTGACTTTTTAATAATTTTATACTGTGTTCTTTTTGATGATACATTTTAACAATGATTGTTATAATAATCTACTTGCCTAATAATAATAATATTTCATGTTAATGTTTTTGAAGTGTTTTCAATAATTATTATATTTTTATAGTGTTCTAATTTATAATATTTGTAATTATTACATAGGATGAAAAATAAAGTGAAAGTGAATTTTAAAACAAAATATTGTTCAATTTTTCACTAAAACCGTTCAATACCACATGATAGTGTTTCTAACGAATAATATTTCAGTATGACATATTCAAACGGGAGCGATAGCTCAGTGGTAGAAGACTCACAAGCTAGCCGACCAGATAGCGGTTTCCGGTTCGATGCCGGGTGACATCATTTTCACGCACAATCCTGAATATTCACCTTTGGCTAGCCTATGTGACTTATAATTTGCCTCGCTGTTTTTGTCATAGGCTTACACAGACTAATTGTAAGCCTATGGTGACGGGCAATGGAGGTTTTTCATAAAAAAAACTCTTGTGATATTTGTTTCAAGGGTTAGATATCTTTATCCCACTAGAACATGATGGTTATACAAGTAACAAAATATCTGAGTAGGTATTCATAAATTTTTATTAGATTATTTAAAAGAAAGTTTCTGATATATTTTTATATATAAGATGTATTTTCAATTTAACATGGATAATAAAGTTTTATCTCAAAATTTTACGTTATACATCTATTTGAGGTTACCTTAGACGATGAGCACATGTTCACTAACTACACGATTGACTATTTTCAGTTTTAGCTTTTAAAACAGTGCAAAGTTCGATTGTAGCATTTACGAACATACGTGGGTGTGGCGAGCGTTATGTGAGCAATGTCATCCTGATAGCGATCCAATTGAATATCCTGGTGACCAACGTATCATGGGTTCCCAATCAAATACCTTCCTAGCTATAAATAGTAAAAGTCCAAAATTTGGTTACGTTTGATAGGAAAACGTGGAGCCACAAAAACTAAAAACACTTCAAAGATTCTTAATTTTACCTTTTCTGAATTAGATCAAAAGAATTTCTGGAATATGGTCATAGTAAAACATTGTTTTGACTAAAAAAAAAAACCATTTATGATAGCTAAAATTTTTGCGTATTAAGTTCAAAATTATGTTCAAAATCTGAAATCTGTTTCAGGTACTGAATATTTATAACCGTATCAGATGTGACATATAAACATGTGAACTTAAACAGCAATAGAGATGAGTGTAAATCATAATACGGAATTATTTCGTATACATGATATAAGTGACATTTGAGTTCAAGTAAGCATTAGTCGGTAAGGTTTTAGATCAATAATAAATTTAGCATATAAAAAAGTAAAGTTAAGAAATCATTAAAAAGTGAAAGGATCTTTTACATTAAGCAGATCATACTGTATATTTGCTTGGTTCAAGAAAAGTAGCATTTAAACAAAACGAATGATTTTCAAATGAAAGATTCTTTATCTAATGAGAGTATAAAATTCATTAAAATGTCAGTATAATGCATTTTGTCATGTAAATTCCCATATCAATCACCACATCATATTCATGAGCGTGATTCCAGTATGATTTGGTTATTGAAACAACAAATATATTACTGTAAATAGAGTAAACTGTATAGTCACATTAATTTACACTAATGCGGTACTATTGCTTATTTCTTTACACAATCCTTACTTTGCAAGGAAAAAAGAACTTTTGTTGCCATGAAAACTTTTTTTTCGTAAACTTAAATGCTTTGGTATTTAAGTACTGTGAAGAATGGGAGGTATTTTGTGAATGGAGAAAAACTTTGTTGTAGTTTCAGTTTAGTGTTTCCTTCTCCAAATCCATGTTTCCTGTCCAATTCAATTTACTTTCACTCTATTGCAAATTTGGAAACTTGATTACGCTTAGTTATTGCAGTAACTACTGAAGTCTAGAAACGTCTCGTTGTTAGCATAAGTTAGACGAGGTTGTATATAGGACGATATTCGTATACTCTTAATGGAATGTTACTTAGGAAACACCACACCTCATCTAAGTAATCAACAAATTGTGAAATGAGAAAAATAGGATTAAGATACGAGTAGTTTGTTTATAGTTGGCTTTCAATCACTGAAATTATACTTAAATGTGGAAATTTATTTTATCTAAAAAGGCAGCTAATTTTATAAAACACATTTATAGGATAAAAACTAACATTAAAAATTTTATGTTGATTAAAAAAAAATAGTCTCTGAGTGTAAAAGCTAACTAGTTGACTTGAATTTAAAACGAATAATAACTGAACCAACATAATATTTTCAATGCGTACAAAGCTTTGAAAGCCAGTCATGCATGATCAATATAATATTATAGGAACCAAAACAGTCTGCTCGAATGAGCACTAAAATGCAATATCAAGTGATCAAATGCAAGTTCACATGATCACGGAGAGTCACTTAGTTCGTGCCCTTAACTGCCTCGTTTGTTAAGTGACTTGTTTTGTGATTGCTTATAATTTTGGCTAAAATTTTTATACTAAGAAAAATAACTAACAGTGTGATATTATACCTATAAATAATAAAATATAATGTATAAATATAAAATGTACAAATACAATATAAATATAAATTTCAAAATTGGTTTTAGAACTAAATAGTTTATTAAAGTTTTCTATACTATTAGTCAGAGCTTGTCTTTCAATCTGAAGTTTACCGGTTCGATCCTGAGATAGGTCAAAAAAGTGTTGATGGTTTGAAACTTGACCCAGGTGCCTTTGGTAATTAAGATATTAATTCATTATTCTGAAAATTAAATCCTCTGCTATTTGTCAGCAACAAAGCTACACCTCAACTGATCCATTAAAATCATCACACGTACTCACCTTAAAATACGCAACATAATGTGTCGGTTTTCAATGAAATGTATCCAAATGTAATGTATGTTTTCTAAATTAAAACCTTTTTCTCCTTTATCGTCTTGTTTTACACCTTGTCTTGCCAATGATTATAAACTACGCTGTAGGTCAAATTTAATTGAAGTTTATTTAACTGATTTAGCTAAAATCTACGTAGGTACACTACAATGTTATAAGGTATTTAGTCGGTATAATTTGTTTATACAATAATTTGCAGACAGCATGGATTGAAACATCCATGGCCAAGATCCATTTACATACAGAGGCTGACGTCATATCTGGCTGAACGGTGACGTCAACAAAGGGTGATTGTTTTGATGTCAAGTGTAAATGACGCTCTATGGCTCATCGAGGCCTCATTGTTGTCTGGTTATTGTTCAGCGTTCACTTTGCATTGCCTTCACCTGTAATTAACTTATTTTAAATTCCCGTTGTGTATACCTATTTAGTAGGCAAACAGGTTTTTTTGTAATTGCAACTCAACCTATAGTTTTCAACCAATTTTCAGGTGTTTTGTGTCGTTGAATGGGCCAAGTCTGTCTTTGTTTCCGCCCAAAATTGATGAGAATCGAAAAATACACAAGGCACTATCATTAACTGGAATTAAAAAATTTTCCATTAGAATATTATTATAAAAATTATTAACTATCATTTTATGAATTCTATAAGGAACCCCATTCATTTATCTTTTAAAGTGTTTTCCATGCACAAAACATCAACAAATAAAAAAACACTTAATGTCACAGAATTTTAAATTTAGTTTTCCTAATCGATCTGAACTTAGGTATGTCGGGGCGTGCAACTTAATTGCTTAACATATTTTATGAACAATACAATTCTTCTCTGTTAAAATTATGGGCAGCCAAATAATCAACTATCGTCAACAAATAACTCTTTTACATTTATCCCAGTGTTTATTAAATTTACTGTATATGTTTTAATGCGAATCTAGTTAAAATTCACTTGTTAAAACTTTCGAGTTAAATACTTTTTACGAACTGGGATTTCGGATGCAAATGGATAAACTTGCTAATTATTGTGGTAGTAATTAAATAACCAACGGAATTTTCCTTAAAACAGGTTTTTTTTAAATCAGTTAAAATCTTTTTATGAATGAACAAAATGTTGAAGCTTTTGTTTAAAAACCAAAATCTTTAAACTGAAACTGTCATTCCTAATTATCGATTAATAAATTACATAATTAATATTATTGATTAATTTACACCTAGTGTTTTATTGGACTGCAATATATTTCTTTCAGCTATTAAAAATGTGTGTCAATGCAAATAAAAAATGTTATAACAGTAATTAGTCTGTTTTGGATTTACGTAAAAATTAAAAGATGAATTATTGGCTTATTAAAAGAATCATCATTCGTAAAGCATGTGTTTTATATATCAGATTATATCATGAAATTAAAATTCCTATTATAGCACAGAAATTACTGTGACAATAAAACTCTTTGTATTATTTTACAGTATACATCTTGATAATAGCCTGAAGATAATAAAGTAAATAGTGAAGTTTCAGTTTTCAACTATCAGATGCAGGGATAAAATTGGTCCAACGGACAGCCCAACAGGTTACTATCTTATAATACAGTGGAGTGTTGTTAAGTTGTTGACACAAGGCTAAATTTCCCATGGGCCACCTCAGAAGGCTCGCTTTACGGCCACCCGTCTACCAGTCAGTTTCCCTATTTACCTATGTGTTAAAATCCCACCTAGTCAAAATCCTTATCTTTAGTACCCTATGGATCTTGTACATTTATTTGTAAATACATGGAATGTGCTTTAAATACAAAATTATTTAAATCTCATCGCTATACAAAGGTTTTACTCGATGTTACATACAAAGTAGTTCATTGGGATGTCAAAATACAACGCTGTACAAGAAAAATTTTTTCATTGAAGTAAAATATCGAAGAACCAGTTACAAGGCAAAAATAATACGTCTGTTAATCTTAACACAATTTAATGCCCTCGATTGATAAATTCGATGATATTTTGAAGTTTACCGATAATCGTTAGTTTTAGAATGGATCAAAGCTTCCATTTAGGATATTGTTAATTTATAAATACACAAATATAACGAGAAACACTGGCTGTAGCTATTTAACTACATTAACTTATCACAACTCAGTCATTTAATGCAAATCAATTTAATTATAATATTTATTTATTATATTGTTTCATATATAAAAAATATGCAGCTTTATAATACAATACCTACTAAAATAAACACATTTTAATGTACCAAACGTTATATTTGAAGTACTTTAAATTCAGTGTCCGTTATTAATTTAGTTTAATAGCTGTCAAAAACTTCATGAATACTGACAGAAAATAACATATTCTAGTAGGTCTGCAAAACAACCTGTCAGAGGAAGTTTAGTTGCGGAGTGACCGGAGTGTCCCTGTCATAAAAATGTTACGGCTCCGTTAGCCAGACATACTTCACACTGCACTTGAAACTGCCGTCGTTAAAGTGTGTTTAAACAGCTTACTGCAATACGTTCAATATATTCCACTCTTCAAACAATTGAGACCTCAAACCAGGTTGAGACCTCAAACAATTGAGTCCATAAATAAGGTTCCCATATAATAATGCATTATTTGTTTGAATATAAATATTCAAAATAAATCTTTAGCAATTTTTGGAAACATAATAAAATCTTTTGAAATTGTAATAAACTACGTACAAATAACATCTAGAGAACTTTTTTTTAGATCGAGTCAGTTTTGAATGCATATATTAAATAATAATTACCGAAATTATAAATAAAATTTCTTGAACAACCTCATTTATTTTATTTTAATGTTTAACTATTGTATTGAGATGATTATAAACCATCCATGTTTACAACAGATAGAAGTATAAAAGAAACTGTTTTATACATGTATAAATCGTTTTGTATTCTAATAGTGGCCAGGCCAAGGTAAAGAGTTACATCAATATAAAGTGTGTGTCTATGTGGCCAGCGATGAATAAACCAGTGACCGATACATCAATACGGCCAAGATGAACAAGGATATACGCAGTACAGCACTTTCCATACGAGTTTGACAACGATGAACTATATGTTGTGCAAATAAACAAGACAAGCAAATAAAGTACAATTTATTTGCAAAATTGCTAATCAAATATTGATTTTTACTGAAACTATTATTCAAAGTTAAGTTCACAGGCGATTTCCTTATAAATTGTTTATTTCAATGAGAGTAGCTCTGAATAATTAATTATTTTTATTTATAGTTCGTGGAATAAACAGTTCAACGGTTATCACTTTCTTTAAAATGTATTAAAGAAATTTGTTACTTGTTTTCTAAAAAAAGATGACGTTATATTGCTAAAATTTTCAAATTATGTACTTAAAGTTTAAGATGAGTATCATAGCAATAAAAGAATATAAAATGTTTAGGTAGAACGATACTAAAAGTCAAGGACTTTTAAAGGTCGTCCATAATGGATTTCAAAAACAAAGCAGTCAGAATTATTGTTCTGTAAAATAAATCATCAAAGCTGTGGTGCATATAGTTTATTATATGCACCACATGCAGTGCAAGTGAGAGTAATGTAATGTTTGTACTAGCTCTTATTAATGATATCAAGGTTGACACAACGCGAATAATTATTAAATATGTTAGAAATCTACATCATTAGAGCCTTCAAAGATGGTTGTAATTTGACTGATCTGTATTTGTGAAAATCTGTTGAAACAAAGGTTTTTGTGTTCTTTAGAGATATAACATCACAGAAATTATATCAGATAAACTCAAAGGTTTAACCCAATATTATTGGAATGAATAGTAGCCTACTTATGCAGATGAATGCTCAATCCAATCCCAATATGACGGTCAATAACAGTCTCAAATATGTCAAAAGAGATCAAATCTATTAGACCTCTCGTCAATTGAGGATTTCAAATCTTTGATTACTGACACACATATAAGCAAGAAACAATAAAAACATAGCTTCGGTGCTGCACTATGATATCGGTTGCTCAGTCAATGATTCATATAACTAAGTATACTGTGAAAATAAAATTAGTATTCATGTTTAATTATTATTAATGTTTGAATTTAAAACTTGAATTTTAACTCACATTATCCTACTTCACAAAAAAATTAATAACATATCTTTCTTGTTTTGGTTATACAAAAATAACAGTTCTCAATTAGAGTAAACTGTATTCTGACTCAGAGTATAAATACTTTTATTTATACTCAGTAAAATAAACTGGACACTCGTACGCTATTTATTGAAGTGGACCCCATATTTGGAATTAAAACTTTTACATATACTTTTTAAAGTTTTGATAAACTTGATAATATGGTTATACAGGTTCAACTTATGGAAATAATAAGACGTAACTTGGGACCATTTTATGTTTTGAATCTTCGAGATCACAATAAAAAACCTAAATAATCTGTTTCAAACATCACCGTAGTCAGAAACATGGGCATAATATTAGATGCTTTATTAAGAGTGAGAGGAAGGATGTTTAATGAATATATCATGTTGAATATAATGGTACCTTCCAATATTCTGTAACTAATTTATGTTAACTAATACAGGGCTTAAGAAAGAGGACAGTGCAGGTTTTAAATGTCAGTTATCTTTATTACTTTATGGTAACATTTTATTTTTATTAATTTTATAAATATTTTGTGTGTCAACTGCTCCCTTCCCTCTTCCACCATCAAATGACAATATTCAGAATAATAGAATCTGGTTCTAAAGCTGACAAAATCATGAGATGGATAAGATGGAGATTAGCATGTCAGTAAAAAGAATCGATGTACAATTTGAGTATGTTAACAAATCAGGTACCAAATTGATTTGATTTTTTAATAGGAGGTACATAGATTGATTATTGGCAAGATTAGCTCGGAACTTATCTTAATCGGTTGAAGTTTTAAGATCATCAATTGAACATGTGCTTTCAAACCCATGTTACAGGCGTAGATTTGAAAAGTATTTTGTTGTGGACCAAGGTAAACTCTGTTAGGGTAGAATATGTGAGAAAATGTCGTTAGTTTGTGGGTTCATAGCTTCATAAAATATTCTGGCCACTGAGCGTTACATCGTTCAACTCTATGAGTTAGTTTATGACCACATTTTACCATTAATTTATTATATGTTGGAAAAATTATAACCGAGTACAGTGTACTGAATACAAATGAACAATGCGATGAAGAATACTATTGAATTTACTTCTATGCAAAAAGCGATCACATAATCGGTTTTCTTTCTCTATTTCAAGATACTAACTGAATAAAGAGTTTGTCGAAGTGGTTGAAATGGTTAGTGATGGTATTTTTCTTGTGTTCCTTATGTAACAAAATTATTTTCAGTGTAAAAAACTTCTTAAAGTGAATGTTGTAAATGTGTATCCTATTTGGAAAAATATTTGTAATGCACCATATAACGCCAATGGTCAGTATTTTAAGACGTATAGTTTGTCATATTCTGTATTTAACTTAAACAACCCCTCATGTGAGTAAAATTAAATTGTAAAAACTGCAAGGTCTTATCATCTAATTCGACATAGAATTAAATCAAACGATTATGCGTACAGAAAAGCTGGTAGTATCAATCAAATAATTAAAAATATTTTTATATCTCATTCTTAAAGTTTCTGCTATCCCAAAACAAATTTGTAAATTTAATGCAATGTCTTAATGGTTTAACAAATTAATTAACATAATCAGGTACTTACGTACATTTAAGTTGCCTTACAATGTTTATTTTACAGTGGCTCCAAGAACATAACTGCATAAAATCAAATAAAAATAATATTTCTATACCATTTCTTTAGTGTACTCTTAAAACAAGGATTTTCCATTATTACTGAAACATGATAAACCAATTGAATTGTATACAAATACTGACGCACAACGAATTTCCTTAGAGGATGACGAGAGACTTGATACTAAAGCATCCCCGATTAACGGAAGTCATTTTTGTGAAGTCTTTAATGCATAAGAACGTCATAACAACATGGTGTGACAATATGTCTTGAGTAATTTTTGTGCGACTTTTTTTGGCATCACAAACTGTATCTGATTGAAATAATGTTAATCTTCGATTTTACTTAAAATTCAAGATAACTTCAAACAATACTTTTTATTTATGTTTATAGCAACAAAGCCAGGCTGTAAAAAACGTCCATGAGTAAAAATAACAATTAAAGGGGGGTTTTACTCTGAACTTGACTCCTAGTAATTGAATAATTTCTTTAAATACCTACTTAAATCCCATAGCCGGTTTCAGTTTTTACTTCATTCCCTTTGTCTGACTTCTGTTTCCAGAATTTGTTTTTAAATATTGAAAGTAATAAATAATGTATCAAATCGATGTTAGATAGTAGCAAGACTTTGGTTTGGACCGTTCCTTCAAAACGTTAAAAAATGCCACTGGCGTAGATATACACACAAAAAATTAATAATGCATAAAGAAGCCTAAATAATACGAATCGTTTGATTTTTTTACTATATGTTTTTATTCAACCAGTCAGTTAAAGCCATTTCTATTATGGTGATTTATGAGTTTCAGGGAGGACAAATAATTGTTTCTATTGACGATTATTCTTAAATTATTGTTATTACGTAATATACACCAAATAAATATTTTTACCGATAAAAAAACATAAAATTAAAAAAATATATATATAAAAATAAAATTATATTTTACATACATATTTAACAATTTAGTTTACTTATATTATTCATTATATAAGTTTAACTATACTTATTAATGCAAACTAATTTTATATTTAAATATTATAAAATCAAATCTCAGTATGATACTCTTCACTTCAAATAAAAATGTTTTTATGACATCCTTAACCCTACTTTTGCTAGAAAGCGTAAACTCTCTTTTCCATGATAAACCACTCAATGTTATGAGTCACTTAGGACTAATTGTATATTGTCGGGGAAATAACGCTTTTCCTACCAGAAGCTGCCGTCAAGGTTATTACTTTAAACAGCGTAAAGCCATTTTCGTGGTTAAATAACCTCTCCCCTTTAATGAAATTTAGTTTGATAACAAAACAAGATTCTTTTTCAGTAAGTTTAACCGTCCAATTATAAATGTGTTTATAATTTACTCATTTACTTTATAAATGAGTTAAAACTCAATTTTATTTATTTAAGTCATAAACTACTAAAGTATCTTATTTTGTTAAGTTGAATTAACTACTATATTACATTTTCGTATAGAACCATACAATTGTATTTTGTAATAAAAATACTCCTTTTAAATAATGGACAATTAATATTGTATTTAAAGCTTTGTTTTTATATGGACTAAACAATTTTTAGTATCGTCTAGCTATTACTTATTACAAAAGTTGTTGCCAAAGACGTCTTTAAAAACATATTGGACATATTACACCAACATACATGTAATTGTTTTAAATTTTGGAAAATTGTTTTTAATTTTATTTTTCCGCAGCTCTTTAGTTAGAATCACAAAATTTTTTGTGTATAATTGAAAGGTATATTGTGCCAAAATATTGTCATTCAATATAAGTGTGAAGGAGAGTTTCTCGTGTAAAGTGCTGAACAAATTTTTCAGAAATAACATACACAATCTACAAAGTACTACGATATCCAACTTAAATATAAAAAAGGTTAGCCATCCATTAATATGTTTGTTTTCCAGGATTCAATTACTTTGATGATTTAGAACTATAAAAACATTCATCGATATATATATATATATATATATATATATATATATATATATATATACGCTCCACATACATTAATATATATTTTTGTATATAAATACTAAATACCAAGCTATACACTCACCGAATTTGTAAGAAGGACAAATTAAAACCTGGCAGAATATTTTTTTTACAATTATTGTAAATTTTTAATACAAACATAATCGCATTTAGCGAAATATCCACAAACACTTAAAGTTTCTTAATCTTGCTCTTAGTTACTCTTAGTTTTATGTCTTAGTTGCTTTTAGTTATTGTGTTCAGTTATATTTAACAGATTTAATTCATTGCAAAATGATATAGATAGTATACCAAATCATTTTAACTTGTATGAAATGCATTTTTTTAAACTTTACCTTCTTCAAAATCCCTTACAACTGTGTCATACGAGAAACAATAATAATACTATCAATAAACATAAAAATATTATTTTAAGTTATCAAATAAAACATTAACAAAATGGCTGGTGGTTTTAATAATAAAAACTAAATTTCACAGTGGATACATCAAAGAATTATATATTGTAGAAACGAACGAAATGAAATACCAAGAGCAAACACCAAACGATACATCATCAATATCCCAGGAGGAGGGACAACCTCGACGAAGTCTCAAGGGGAAAATAAATCATTCGTACGTCTTTTGCGGAAAGGTACTGATGTTACATTAAATTTATCTAAAAAAAATACACTTTGTAAAACGAGAATTGCATACTTAAATACGATTAACTGAGTAAAACAATTAAAATTTACTAAGAATTATAAACCGTTAATAAATAAATAGTTTCTATCAGACCAAACTTATTCTATTATGTAATAGTACTTTTAACCCATAGAGTAAATATAACAGAAGTCACAGATTCCAAATAGTTATCAGACAATACATAACAGCATCAAATAAATAGATTGACGGTATATTTGAGGTGGATGTATTTTCCCAAGGTCAATGTATTTATTTGATGGCTGTCATGTGTTGTCTGGTAACAGACTTCGAATAAATAGATTGATCTTGAGAAAAAATATCTACCTCGTCGTTCACCACACTGTAGATTCCATTAGAATGGATGAGGGTGTGTTTTGATAATTGTTTTTATGTAATGATTTCTCTTTCAACTATACGTTGTGTCTTTTTGTATTATTTTAAGTATGATTAGAAAAGGGGCTACTAAGATTTATCTTTAAACAGTCCCTCGAAGAGAAATGCCCCGAGATTGAATTTGAGTCGCACAGTTATAAACAATATCTTCTATCTACCTGTAATAACCTTTTGTAAATAAAGCAAATGTCTCGTATAAACATTATTAAATTTGTTCGCTTTTGAAGACTTAAAAATGTTCAGTGACTGCCCAAAACTGGCATAAAAATAAAACTACCTAACCACTTACATGTTGTTGGTTAATGCACCGTAATAACAGAAGCAATCCTTTTATTATACTTTTGCAATAGAGACTACAATTCTTTTGATTAATTCGTGTTAAAAAGTTTTTAAATATCTATTGCATTTTTATTTTGTAAAAAAGTGAGTGATTTCTTGTTTGCTCCAAATTGTCACAAACCATCACATGACCTTAAAAACTAATTTACTAAAGTTAAACAAACAAATCTTACTGTATTTTATATTACTACATTCTTGACACATTTGTATAATTCAAACCATTATAGAAAACATATTTCTGGTGCTGTCTAAATTGACAAGTAGGCAATTATACAATAGGTAATTTTATTCGTACCACATAATACATAGTTAATAATTTAGTAAAATATTGTATCACTAAAACCATAATCATCATATTACTGCTTATAATAATTTACATGATTCGTTTTGTAATAAAATGTAATAAGTGTATATTCATAAAATATATAGTAATAAAATAAGTTTTTGTACATATATGTTTCTGTATGTTTTCAATAAACAGTGTGGAAAAAAGTCTAGAAACATTTTAGTATCTTTAAACTGTTCAATTAATAATACTAAAACTTTGCAAACAAATTTTGAGTCTTAAAGTCAAAAAGAACTGACGGTCCACAATGAGTCAGAAGAAAATCTTAAACGTAAGCAAAAGTCAAGATGTGCATCATATTAAAGGTTTAAATAGAAAACAATGCCGTAAACCTGGCCTTAAAAGGACGACCGAGTCAAAAATGGCAGTCGACCAAACTTAGCATTAAACTATGCCATAATCACAAAAACGGAAAAGGTAAGGGTACGGTTGGCATTATTAGGTCGGGATTGTCACAAATTGCCCAGAATGCAAAGCCAATTAAAATTTTAAAAATTATGCTTCATATGACTTAGGCCAACAAAGTTCTTCCTAAGACTTCATTTAGGGGATGCCCTCATAGAAGTTGTCTGGGAAACTGCATTGGTCTACACTATATTACATACTTTTTTAAGGCCTGTGCATTCTGAGTAGTTTTCCACAAACCCTACCTCAAAAGATAGAGTGTAACGGGAGTTATTGAATTTTTTTTATGTGATTTTATATTAAATTTGATTAAATTGAATTTTTAACTCGGTCGTACTCGCCCCCCTTTAAATGTTAAATGCCAAGTACATTTTGAGAAATCCAGTAGATTTGAAACCCTTAAATCAAATTGAAAAGTATAACTTTTGTTACTTAAATACTTTATAGATATTATATCATTTGCAGGCTATTTTCCAAATGTCAGACTTAAAACTGTCCAATTCACACAGACTGTTTTTCCAGAGTTATATTTTGATATCAATATGATAATTGTAGAAATATTTTTGCTGTTTATTTATGAAAACGCTTTAGCGAGAAGTAATGTAAGTCAATAATTTTACAATAACGTGGTAGTAGTAGAATCTTTGTTTTGGTATACTTATGCATTTAAACTTAATTTTTAGTTAGTAGGATACTTTCCATAATAATCCATCACATCAGCCAAGTATATATACAAGTACATATTAAGTTTGCACTGCAGAACATCTTTTATTTATTTTATTATTATTATCTTTAAGAGTATGGCTATGACAGCCATACGATGTATATATATATATATATATATATAGCCAAGTTAACCGGCTATAACAGTAGTTTATTGATATTGCCAGCATAATGTTTAAATAGCTCATTACATGGCTATATTATCGATCCCAATTCAAGTAAAATGACCTGTAAAGCCGGTTTTATTTCGGGACATTGGATAAACAAACATCACTGTCATCATAAAATCAAAGGTGTTTGTCTCTTCCTTCTGTTTATTACGTTAAAAATACTTTATTACTTTATATGCTACTTTGTAGAATGGAATACGTTAGGACTGTGTTAGTTTACTATAGTGTAAAATATTAATTGTTACAGTCAATTGGTTAATTAATAGATATTAACAAACAAATTTCAAACTTAAGAAATAATGAAACTCCCTAAAAAATTAATAAAATTTAACTAACTCAAATTGATTTAAAACGTGACTTTAATTACAAATATTTCACAGTATATAAGTAACGGCATAGTTGGCGTCTTATTATTAGTTTAATATTATTTATTATTTTTTTCACTACTGGGTGATTGATAGTTTTAACTTGAAACAAAAAGAGAAGTGGTCATATAATTAACATAACTAGGACTTAAACCACTGCTGTTAGGTCTATCAATGGATGATCTACAAATTCTTCCACGCCATAGTAAGGCCTCCTCTATGGAAATCCATCGGTGAGTTTTTGAATTTTTCTTGACAAAATTCTTAACAACTTATGGTTTAAGTATTTCTGAGCCCCAACTACACAAAAGTCATGCTTAAAACTGGCCTGGGACTTTCTAGAAGATTCGACTGCCTATTCTGGTGATTATGAACCACTTCTCTAAGAGGCTAATTGACTATATTTTTCTAAAAATTTATAAAACATCTTATAATATACTATATATTTTAAAAATCTTGCAATAAGTGGTTTACAATATGTCAGTTGCTCACTTTTTACTGCTCGCTTCTGCAGTTTAACAAAGAGTTATGCCGAAGTTGATATGACAATGAAACATTGTCTAATAAACGGTCACGAGGTATGGTTTAGTCTCAATATAACGGAGTTTCAGAAGTAAATGTCAGACGTGGGAGAGCTACCACTAACATTTGTTTATTTGTTTATTTTCATGGTTACACCATTTTTACATAATCAATACAGTTTTGCCATTAAGATGGTAGTTTGAACAATAAGTACAAACCAGTAAATTCATAGCAAATATAATAAAAATTAAAAAGTTAATATATTTAATTTAATTGATGATTTGGTGACAGATACATAACCAATATATGCGAAAATGTAAGAAAACCCTTAAGTAAAAAAATCTGATGGGAAACAAAAAAAATAACTTTAAAATCTAAATAAATGTCAGTGATTTACAATTCATTCCCTCTCTAAATGAGTAACATTGATAAATATCTAAATACAGTAGTGACCTTAAATATATGTATAATACATTGTGTATGTATACATCATATGTATAAATTGTATATAATACAAACAACATTATCTAAACAAGAAAAATGCAAAAAATCAAACAAACCATAGAAAATATGAAAAAGGTTCAATTATGATGAGTAAAATCACAGAAGCTCTATTAGTTTTGTTTACTGTTCTTGTGGAACTATTTAATTGTTTTATAGAAAAAATTTCAATACCAGCCCAAAAATATTTTCCCCCAACGCGATTGTTTTACAAAATACAAGCAATATTTTGCATGGATTAAAATGCTGACGGAATAATTTCATATTCTTATTTTGCTATTTTAACATAAAGCCTGAAATTTTAAATAGTACTACAAAATCAAATTAAATTATTTATTTGCAATTCCTACATTCAATGTTGGTAGCAAAGATAAGGAGAGAATATAGAAAATTTTCCTGAAATATCGTACATACAATAAAATATTATTGAAACAAATTGTTATATAAAAAACAAAAGAGATTTAACCTAAAATGAAACTACTCTAACTTATAATGCCTTTTATTTTATCTAATAAGTTAATCAATTGAAATGTTTCTTGTGTTTCATAAATTCTTCAATACTGTAAAATGCGTTTGATTGAAGAAAATATTTTAATTGACTTTTAGTAGGAAGATAAGGTTCTTGTTTGATATTTTTTGATGATTTATAAAATAATTAGAATGACTGATGTTTTCAAAAAGTGCTTATTAGTTTTGTAGAATCAAGGAATTTGGGAATTAATTTTTTGAAGTCATGAAGTTATTTGTCTCCACAAACAATTTCTGTAGTAGCAGTAACCAATTTTGTTTCAGTGAATGTTGTTATGAATGCATAACAATATTTTGAAACCATTATTCTCCTAGGTATATGTAACTAAACCAACTTCCGAGCTTCTGAGTGAGTTGCCATGTTCACTTCGCACGCTGAGACTAAAATACCTCTAAAAGCTTTTCCTCCTCTCCGTCTGTTGTTTCTACCCTTGTACTGTCTCACGACGCGACGTGAAGCTTAGACAAATCCGGATCAACGATGTACAAACAATATCCCGAGATTTATTTCGAATTGCTTTCAAGAAATATTTAGAGTATTAATATTGAAACATTGGAGTATCATATTTTTTGTACAGTGTGCCCAGCTTCAAACTTTTCAAGTT
This sequence comes from Neoaliturus tenellus, assembly GCA_030545055.2. Lineage (NCBI taxonomy): Eukaryota > Metazoa > Arthropoda > Insecta > Hemiptera > Cicadellidae > Neoaliturus > Neoaliturus tenellus. The sequence goes on from CM061531.1 coordinate 229,143,615, forward strand.
TATTCAGGAGGTTAAAACAATAAAAATTAATTACACCATTTTTCCTATCTCTTTGTGTCTGAAAGTCAGTATTTTATTTTTAATTAGCCATGTAATACATTACATTTAAAGTTATATGATTACAGAATTTAAACGAGGCAAAACTATTAGGTATATTAATATTGTCATATAAACACAAATTCATATACATTTTTGAAATTTCAAAACTATATAGTCATAAGTTTTAATTTTTTTATTGTTTGAAGATACAAAAAGATGTATTCAATAATAGAATATGAAGGTGAATGATCAAACGAAAAACGAGGCAATAATAATATTTTTTATTTGTAAAATCATAAAAATGTGCATGTTTACTAGCAAAATTCAAGTTTTGTTGAATAGGTAATTAAAATTTTTAGTAGTATTTTGTATTTTAGTTTTTTTTATGTTATAGGTTTTAGGATATTTAGCTTTGGAAAAATAAAATATCCACCACTTTGAGACGCAAGAGTTAGATGAATGTCAAAACTCATTTGATTTTGTGTCTTAATACAATTAATTATTAGTTATGCCAATTTTTAATTCCGTAACTCAAATAACTTCAAAGATATTATGAATTAATGAAAAATTCAGACTGATCGACGGCAAACAGTTTGTGATAAGACACAAGTTATATTGATTTTTTTCTTGTTTTGATCATCAGAATAATCTGATGAAGTTTCTAAATTTTGAAGCTGGACACCCTGTATAAATACCAGGGCGCCCGAAATCACTTTTAATTCATTTAGGAGATTATCGTCCGATAAAAATTGTAGTTAAGCAAACGGTGTCGTTAATGATATGTCTTAAAACATATAGTTTTTTCAAAAGTGGTTTAATGCCTGATTCTGGTAATCCAATTTGTGTTGCTAGGCCTACCGCAAAAAATTTCGACACATTATATGGAGTCATCGTCAGGCGTCAAGGATGTTAAAAATATGTCTTTTTATTTTATTGAAAAGTCGCCAAAGTGCATTAAAACAACAACGCTCACATTAACATACAATTAATTAAGAACTGGCAATTTGTATTAACACAGGATAAAACACGATAACGAAAATAGTGATGAGTGGCGTAATTACAAACCCTATACGGATTCAGACAGTGTCTGACTTGGTAGCGGGATTGTAGTGGCTCGATCGGCATCGTCGCTCCTTCAACTACTACAAACCCTATACCAGTTCAACCACATCAGAACGTGGTAACTGGTTTTGAGACTGATGATGTCCTAAATAGGTGCGATTGTGTTTTATTTACGATCAAAGTAGGAAACGATGAAATATTTTAACTTTCACAAAAAAATCTTACGGTTTTTTAAAAATAGCAGAAACTTTGTGAAACCTTAATGCAAAATATAATTTAAAATATAAACTGAATTGTTTACTGTTGGTTATTTGGTGTTTTGATTTCTATTAATCTGAGTAAGAGGCATTGCTTTAACTGTTAATAATACATTCGGTATTTTATATGATGTAAAAAAAACTTAAAATTATATAAAATTCATTAAAAATTATCTGTGACGAAACTCAAACACCCTTTTGCTATGAGATTTATTACAACAGCTTTCACTGTCCCGTCGTCTATTATTATTTTATTTTATTTTGATTTATCAAACAGATTTTGATTGTATCATAATTTCCCTTAACCTGGAATTTAATTGAGTATACAGAAATGAATTCAGAATGCTATTTTCGTCTTCTGCATTTTCGATCAGTTCCTTGGTAATTTTTGCTGCAATACGAGTTACTACAGATTTAAAATAAAAGGATAACTGCTGTCTTTTTGTCTTCAGAGGCACTAAAATTTTTTTTTTTTTTTAACTTAAACTAAGGAGTTTTTGTGATTGAGCAGTTATACAATTCAAACCATCTTCAAGGTTTGGGTCATTTGTTAAGGTTTCTGTAGACATTACAAATTTTAAACCAATAGTAGCATCTCTAAGTCTCTTTGTATTATTGATACTCTTTCGCAATCAAATTTATTTTTAATGAATATTTGTACTTTTACATAGGGCCTTTTTTATGTCCATACATTTTGTAATTATTATGTTAGCTTTGGTTTATTTAGGGAAGATACCTACAAATTTAGAACACCCTAAGTATTAGTGTTCTCACAATAAATTTAGCACTGAAGTTTTTAACAACTAATCGTCAAATAAACACAATTTGCAAGAAATCACGTAACTATTCTTCATTTTTACTATACTTTCCACAAAAAATATATAACATAACTTACAAGATAACTAATTTCAACGTGATAACACTGCGTAATCAAGTGTAAATAAAAATTATAACGTTAAGACTTGCAACTTTATGGAGGTGGGGGGAGGGTCAATACACACATGCGTCTGAATCCGTAGACGGGTTGTAGTGGTCTCAGTCGCTTACAACCCCTTAGGCGCTACAATCCCGTCACAAAGTCAGACAATGTCTGAATCCGTATGGGGTTTGTAATTACGCGACAGGGCGGGAATTGAAGTCTAGACTGCCACAATGACTGGATTACCGGAAGCAGGTTTTTAATCACTTTTCATATTTCTTAGTAATCATATCAAAAATAACATTTTCACTTACTTCAATTATGTAAAATTGTTTACAGAAGAAAAATTGGAGGATTCTAGAAGTTATTGTATTTAGTTCCACAGTAACACTAGTTTTGGCTATGATTTGCGTATAAACAAATACACTCAGAACAAATATTTGAGTATTAATAGATACTTTTATTTTCTCCTGTTCAGAAGAATGAGACCTATCAATGAAAATAAGAAATACTGAAAAATATTTGTGTACATTTTTATTTTTATTTGAGTGGTGGTGTTTGGATGTAGTAAATAATATCGGCTTGAAGGTTTTTCTGGGATTTAAACTTTGCCTCAGTTAATAGCTAATGCAATTACTTTTGGAAGGCAAAAGATAAAAGAGGCGAGTGTCAACAATATTCAATAACGAGATGTTTTCTCACTGGCTGAAGATTTTGGCTTTTGTTCAACAAAAACGTCTCCCTTTTTTCAATAACTTATTTATAAAAGATAACTGTTTAATAAATGTACGTAAAATGTATAATTACTCAAATGTTCATGCCTAAGGAAAATGTACATGTTTTGTATGGTACGAATCCTAAATGCAATGCGTACTTAAAACTGTTGGATTAGGAGTTGTGCTGTTGTTTGCAACATATATAAACAGTGTAAAATCATGAAAGTGCTTTATAACAGTACGTGGCGATGTAAATTACAACGAAGATGGATGCAATTAAAGATGGTTTAAAAAACATGTTTATAGGTAACATCAATCTAAATAATCAGGAAAATTTTTAAAATAAAAGTTTTTGTTTCAATCATGCTAACAAATTAAAAAAAAAAATATTTTACAATAAATATACTCAACAGATTTAACTTGATGGAAACTTGAGACGATTTTAAATTCAATTCTGTTATAATGGTCTATGAAGAAATAACCATAATTTTTGGTGTACTCTTATCATGATTATTTTAACTTTGTTCAGTATAGACTGTCGATTTTTAAACTATTATTGTATTATATTTACCCACTAGCCCGATAATGACCTCTAATGTAGAGATCAGTCGAATATTTAGTAGAGAATAGTCTTATCAACTAACTACAAACTAATTTCATATGCCATTCTGCCCAAGTGTGATTTGGTCTATATAAAAATAAATATCTTGCAATACGGCACCAAAAGTATTCCATGTAAATTTCAATCCAAACTCTGATTGTTTTCAAATTTTATTTAAAAAAATGTTACATAATGGGCTACACCATACTCAATAATCTTTAAATATAAAAAAATCTTTAAAATGTTCACAGTCAAGCTCATTGTATTTTGAAAGCTTTTCTCCAATTTAACGAACATTACAATCATAAACGAAACTACAAAAGAAGTTTTGTCCGCTATCTCAATGGTATCAAAAGTTGGGTGGAAAGTCAACCTTAGGCCCTTGCAACAGGCACGAAGGCCAATTACTTTTGATAGCCTTAAGGTGCAAATGGTTTCTGATTACTGTTACGATCTTCTTCCCTTTTTCACTAAGTTGTTTCAGCAACTATTGTGTTTTACTGTTAAGCAAAATTACTTATTACCGTTTCGTCATCTGTACATTATGTATACGGTAAAATTATTTTTCCTTGTTTAAAAAATTATTATTTTTGCCTATATTTGTTATACAAAATAAATACTGTGGATTAAATTCAACTAATATTCTGTTATGACATAAACAATATTTTAGACTATATTATTACTTTTTTATATGATAAATTTTAACCATTAGAAAAAGGTCGCTTTGAATGAAAAATAAGAATTTAGTTGAAAGTTATGGTAGTCTGCTATAGTTCTAGAGGTACGAGCACCTTAAAACGAGATTGAATTACTTTAAATAGTATAACTTTCATTTAGGGCCACACAGTTCATCATCTATCAATAATTCTTAATAATCTATCTTAATAATTAATATCTTAATAATTAATTAATTAATTCTTAATCCATCAATAATCTATAACAACTCTTGTATCAATAATTTTTCCTTTCTTAAATGACAATAAGTATTATATTATGTGATATATATTCTATAGTTTAATTTGTTTCCATAAATAAAATATTATTTGACTATAATTAATGGAATGACCATAAATTGTGGGCGGAGGGGTTGTCAAAGAGAAGGAAACTTAAACCACATAAATTGGTTTATTATATTTGAACTATATTTAGTTTGAAATGATTAAATCAACCAAAATTATAATTCAATTCAATGTAAAATACATGAAGCATCAAAATCTTTCCTAAAATTTTCAAAATTTTCTAATGAATTTAATTCTACTATGATTTTTATGTATCGTCCAAAGAAAATTAAGGGAAATTTTGAAGTAATTTGGTGTTTTAGTGTAAATAATATAAATGTAAACGGCAAATAACACTATTTTGTATTAGGTATTATGTATATGCTTACTAGAAAAAATATAAAGGCAGAGGGAAAATGTAATGTTAGTTTGTATCTTAGTTTTACTAGTTTTATTTGCATAGTAATACCTTCAACCTTACTACATATTAGAGAATCGTTGTTAAAACAATCAATCGTACTGACAAAATAACATAAAAAATTATATAAATTCTATAAATAACATAAAAAATTATATAAATTCTATGACATTATTGTGGATTTCTTTAACAAGTTTTATTTGGATGATATGTTAATATAGAGATCATTGTATGAAAATAAGTAAGCTCTACATAATAATAATAAAATTACAAAACAAACAGTTCATACAAATAAAGGGACATTTGATTATATCGATTAAATATCCTGCATCAGTTGTTATAGAAAAAAACTTACTCGAGTAGTAAGTTAGGTTAAATAGTGGCACTGGAGATTCATCTGTAGGAGCTCCTAATATTGATTTTGTTGAAAATTTATTCAGCCACCAAAGCATTTGTCAGCAGTAGTTAATTTATGCATTCATTTTCCAATTTTGATGGATTTCTAGAAAGAAATTTTTCGTAGTTAATTGTTCTTTATTAATTGTCGTTTAATGTGCTTAAAGATACAATCACCATCATAGTTTGTTTTATCCACGACCTTTGAATCGCCGATAATGATATTACGAGTAACCTCAAAGAGGTACATTATTTTGAAAGTAGTGTTTTAATAGAAAGTACCCAATTCGCTCAACAGTTGATTGTTCCCATACGATTCAGGTTTCAGTTGCTTTATGCGTCTAACCTAAAAAAAAAGTGTGATCGTATGTGAGTGAAGACGACGATTGGTCAGATACATGGCTACGTTTTGATAAGTTGCAATCCATAACCAATACAGTTTCGAAATGTTTATTACAATACCAAATTTAAGTTTGCCACAGATAAAGAAGTTTTTCATGGATTGAATTCAGCCTTTAAGCCACTTTACAATGGGTTCTTACAATGGGTGTTACAATGGGTTTTGTATTTACATTCTTGTGGCTTAAAGGCCTCATAATACAATCATTGCATAAACTACTATTATTTAGATAAAACCATTGCATTGAAAGAGAATATTTCCTTCCTTACACAGCTTTATTGAAATTTAATAAGTAATTCAGTTTTAAATCAACATGTTAAAATAATATTTTGGATTTCTTACCAGCAAAACGACATTATAATACCAAAAATATTTAAAGCAAAATCCGTTACCTTAGGGCATCAGTTTGTGAGACATGCTGGTGTCTCACAAACAGGACATAGGATACAGCGTTTGTGTATCAAAATGACTAATGCATTAGGGAACTGATCTGCAGATTGTACCAAGTGACTAATATACATCAGACAGTGAGGTGTGGCGATGAGATGAGAATACGCACAGTGTGTCTGTAATAACAATCTCTAAAAATTCATTTCAAATATTCTGTTTCTTACCATCATAAAGACATCATAAAGACGTGGTATTAACCACGGTGCTTTAGTGGAAGAGAGGATAATATTTATAAACAGATCGCAGATTTTAATTGTTAGAAGAATGACCTGTTGTCAGTATCAAGCAATGTATTTTTATGAAAAGTTTACCTAGGGAGGGGAATGATCGTGAAGTGGAATGTCCCACACTTTTCAGTTTATGTAGTACGATGACTGATTTTATTTTAAACAGAACTTTGCTGAGGTGTTCGATGCTATTTGCTAGGACCCCTGAGTTAAATTGAATATAAAAAATAAAAACCTTAAGTATACAATTATACAGTCAGAAGTTTTAAATTTACAATTGGAACTGGTAAGAGGAGTTTTATTTGTGTTTAGGCCGTCATAGCCGATAGATCATTGTGTACCAGCCCAGCTGCCAAAATTCATTGGTTGAAAATGTAACATCAATAATAATAGGTTACAATACTTTACGTCTTCAATCTAAAACATTTGTCTTCAAATGACTAGTTTCGGGACGTACGTCCCATTTTCAAATCTTGCGTCAAAAGTTAAAAAACACTGTCAGTTTTCGTCAATTAAAAAAAAAAAAACACACACACACACACACACATTACACTTACTACACACAACACGTACATAATAAACGTACAAAATAAAAACATTTAATCGCTATTCACTCATCAATACATTGTCATCATCAATGCAGGGGACAAACATGAATAAATGTAACATCAGTTCCGCCAACACTCTAAGAATATTATAAGTAATTGATTGCTGGGGACCCTATTTTGAATTTCAGATACATAATTAACTCACAATATTACATTTTAAAACAAGAAGATAAAGACAATTGACACTACCTGACAACTGACCACTTCGTTTTGTTAGTTAGTCTTCACAAACGACTGTCTCAAATCAAGTTTATTAAAAAAATTAGCATGGTACAAACATACAAAAAATAAATTAAATAAAACTCTACATAGGTCAAAGACCTGGGGCCTGTTTCATAAAACTACTAGTTTACAAGTTACTAGTCTATTATTTACTAGTGCTAATTTCACCAGTACTAATAATTTCTGTTTCATAAACATTTTACAGACACTTGTAAATACTAGTGGTTTTTACAAGTCACGTGATCAAATTTACTAGTCAGCTGATGCAGTTTATCGCCCGCTCTGGCATTGTTGACATAACCTCAATTACGGGTTTTTTACCATTTAACATAGGACTAAAAAATTTTATTAACCAATACACGTTTCGGGATGTTTTTATAACTAAATAAGTACTCAAAACCACGAATTATTCATTTTTAGTCAATGAATATTACCCTATTAAATGTACAACAAAGTTTTAATGTGCTAAGTTTTCATTGTTTACTTTGGCTACACGTGGCCACCGCCGCCGCACACAGTGCGCTACACTTTGTTAATGCGGCTACGCATTTAACTCGTGTTTTTTGTTTGTTTTTACCAACCTCTAATAGATTCTTTTAGTTTTTAAGTTATTTGTTGAGTATATAAATAGTAAATGATTTTTTATATCTTTTATTTTTGTATAAATTAAATCGGCAAATTATAAAAGAAAAGTAAGAAAATAAATTAGATAAACCTCTTGCATTGTACATAGGCTACAAGAAATAATAGATTTGTCAAGTTTTTGCCAAAATTAATATTATTATAAGGACTTTTGAAATAAATTAACGGTTTTACAGGTTGTGCGTACGATCTTACCTTTTCTATCATAATTTACAATAATTCTATTTCTTTACTATTTAAACCAATTACTTTAACTATTTAAATGATATTTTTTTATGTTTCACATGTTAAACACCTAAAGTAATAAGTTACAGTAAGGTGAAATAAATTGAGAAATGTCTAAATATTAAAAAGGCTAGTCGATCTCAATGATCGACTAGCCTTTTTCAGAGAACGAAGTCTGTATAGATTTAAATGGATTTAATATTTGGGCTGGAATAAAACTACGGAAAATGATTAAATTACAGTCAATAGTATTTAATGTCATTATTATGTAGTTTTTAAATATTATTAGGTAGTATAAGTGTCACTAATTAGGCTATATACAGGAGTTCAATATGAGCCCAATATAATATTTTGAGGAAAAAATTATACCCCGTAATATAAAGAGCATTGTTAGCCTGACATTTCTCAGTGTTACCTTTATCAGCTTTATCTGTGCTTATATTGGAAACCGGTATCGTGGAATAACCCTAATGTCTAAAAAATATAATATCCAACTGCAAAAAATACAATTGGCTATAAATATTCAATTATATAACATATAATTTCTATGTATCTATTTAAATTACTTTTTTTTAAATATTTTTAAAATAAGAAAGAAATTATTTTATTAAAAATATTGTTTAGAATTACGGTACTTGGCATGTTTGATACAACAAGCGATGATTTAGGTATAATACCAACCCCTTAAAATAATGGCAGTAATAATAAAGGAATAAAATAAAGGAAGTAAATAATAACATAAAACACAAATGCTTGAAATTTTGAAGCTTAAATAGACAATATCACTATAATTATATTTTGTGCTGAATATTAATACTGAGAATGACATACTGACCTTTTTCCTACTTTAAAACTTAAGATGTACTTTTAATTGAAATAAATTTAGTTTTTCATGTTTTTATTAGCCTATTTTTATTTCTCTAGAATTAAATCCTGAAATATTTCATAGCTGCCCTAAAAATAATCCACAAAATAATTTTGTCAAAACATTGAAAAAGGATTTTAAAAATCCCTACAATTGGGAATAACAAAACACTAGTAGAAAATATCTAAAGTTTACGGGCGTAGGGAGGTTGTTAGAAATTCACTGGTATTTACTAGTCTAAAATACTAGTGTAGAGTTTTATGAAAACAAAAACTAGTCTACACTGGTAAAAAACCACTAGTATTACTAGTCCCTACACTAGTAACTATTATTTTACTCTTGTAAGTTTATGAAACACAGACTTGTAAAATTCACTAGTAATACCAGTCCAGGGACTAGTAATACTAGTCTAGTGGTTTTATGAAACAGGCCCCTGTACACAGAGCACAGCAATACTCTACTTGGACTGTCTATCTGGAGACTAAATAATATATTTAGTACATTACAAAAAGTATATCTTCACAAGTTTATGCATCGAGGTTTTCAAACCTATACATTAGGGTGGGTGAAGATTGTTTCAAGCATATGAATGACTTGTGTAATCGTTTTGTTGATCCAATTAAATTAGAGAATAGATGTTCATTATGTACCAAATCAACAATATAAAAGAGTTAATATGACATGAAGATAAGATGAGAAAATGATGTGTAGGTAACAAGGTTGTATAACCTAATGCATCAGGGTAGTCAACAATATGAATGAGTTTGTGAAGCAATGGAGATAGATGAGAACATACGTACTGTGAATGTAACACGGTTGTAGATCCTAATGCATTAGGGTAAGTGCCGATTGTGTCAAGGCCATCAATATGCATCAGTCTGTGAGACACAGTGCTGATAAGATGATTGAGGATTGACTGATCCTCTCTCATGTTATTCAGATGCAATCTACTAGTTTTCGATATCAGATTAATTTAAATATCAAAACACACCCTGAGTGTACGACTAGTTTAAGTATCGGTACCTTAATCTGTAAATAACATTGAGGAATATAGAGTAGTATCAAAGAAATCATTATTTTTTAATCATGGCAGATAGGATATAGTTTTGCATTAATTTAGTAAAGCTCTTATTCAATTAAGCATGAAACTGGCAATGCAATAAAACAAACTAAAAAATTGCAAATTAGATGAGAATTCAGTCACAGCTCTGGGGAAAAATTTTGAGTTTGGAGCAATGGTTAATTTATTAATCTAAACAATTTTAGTAAACTGGCCTATACTATTAATTATAAGTAAAACTGGGTTCTGAGCGTCCTTAGCAATTAGTAGGTTTAAATTACTACTTAAAACCAGGGGATGTCCTAAATATCCAACGAACTATTTATTTTGTTCCTTATTAAGCGATAACAAACATAAAAATTTGGAAAAGAGAATTCCCCATGTAATATCTTGCAAACATAGAACAATACCACCACGCCCTTGGGCATTCCGTCGTTTTTGTTTCCTTTTTCTTTCTTTCCGCGCTGTTCTCAAGAGTATAACTGTGCAATTAGTATTGGGTAAAACGTTATTTATTTAAATAGTAAAATCTTTTCTCTTAATATGATTATACTCGATTGTTTTTCTCTGTTAAAGACCAAAATTTTACAAACTTATAATTTTTAATAAGAATTCATGTCAAACTTGAAGTTATAAAAAATATACAGACGTTTTTCTGGGAAAAGGAGTATAATAGTAACTCTATAAACACAGGGCTGTAAATCCGGCCTTCACATAACCTATAAAATGGAGTAAATATCACTTTTCTGTAATATAATACCTTCAATATTTCTTTTAGGGTAGGGTTTAAGGTAAGAGAGGGTCAGATTTACTTTCCGTAAAACTTACATGTAAGCATGTATATAAAAATTCCAGTATACCATTGTCTATTCACCCTTTCGATAAAAATGTTCTGATCCAAAAATATAACAGTGTTTCTTGTTTTATAAATAGTCGTTATGCTTATTTTAATATATTATCAGGATACCATAAAACCTTTTATGGAAGATTATTTTTAATTTTACTTCTTAAAAAATTCGTATGACGTGCAATGGTAAAGTCATGAATTATATAATAATCAGCTGCTTTTATTAATATTTATTTTAATATTCATGGTGACGTTATATCATTATTTTCACAAGTTATTTTATTATTATTCTTTATTAAAAAAAAATCAAACATATGATCACTAAAGCGATAAGCCATAGTCTTTTCGGGCGCTAATACATCAATTCCTGATAGTATCCATGAAATAAACAATCGAAAAATCCTACATATCGTGTAGGCTTAGTATTAAATATTGATCTAGGGTAAATATTTATGAAAATTAAAACTTGTAAAATTGTTTATCAGCAAGGTAACTTTGAAATTCATCGTTTGTACTGAGAGTTAAAACAGTATTGTATTGCATTTTGAAATGAACACGTATACGTATTTGTTACTAACAATGTACGTAGAGAGTTTTTATTCTCAAAAAGTATTAAGTATGTACTCACTACTTTTTATACTAACTGATATAAATACAAAATACAAATTTGTGGTTCACTATAACAATATTTCATTAATTTAGGAAATAATATTACGTATAATGTCCTAAATTCTATATGGAGTGTTCAGCGTCTTTTAACTTCTATGGTTTAAACGATGCAAATAAGTTATAGTTAAAATAAATAATAATTATAATATTATCATTAAGTAAGTAGTTAGCCCTAACTCCGTACTTACTGATAATTGCAAATATGCGGAATTCAACATGTCTTCATTTGCAATAACACAAGACAAAAGTTAAGCGGATTACTGTGTCAGAGAGCAGAACTGGGCGGACTTTTAGGCAATAACATGATATTGTTGTTATATCTGATTTGTACATAACTAAAACTAAAAATTTTACTCTACAATCTAATCTTACTAGAACATGATCAAAATTATTAATTAAGGTTGGTGACCATATCGTCCAAAGCAGTTATATAGGCCCTAGTAATAAAAATATAAAAAATAAAATTGAATGTACGTTATTTTATATTTATAATTCCGTATATCACTTACTGCTTGGTTACTCTTTTAATTTTTAATATCATATACTCTAACTGTTTCATATTATCTGTAACGATAGTAAAAGATTTAAAAATGGATATTTTATTTATTTACTACCATTGCAATTAGCACCAATATTAAAGTAACATCATAAAGGGTTACATTATTAAACAAAATAAAAACCCATTGATTGCATAATTAGGAATCACTCAATGATGAGATTGTATACCAATAGAGCTCAGCTTTTGACAAAAGTAGCGTTAGTAAAAAGGATCTGCAACGGTGTATTTGCTCTCATTTATAATATCAGTAACATATGGTGCAAGAAAATGCCAACTGCAAAACGGTTGTTTCTATTAAAGACGAGCTTGTTCGCTTCGCTCACTTGCCTTTCAGACTTTTTATTGTAGGTCTACGGCTGATGTACTTTGGTATATATTTGTTGAACCACTTATTGTATCTGTAACACGGTGATTCTAATTCTTAGTTAACAACTGTTTTAACTGTTAATAGCTCTTTTATTTTAAAATTTATTGCAATCCTAAAATTGCTTGATTTTTTATCCCTTTACTTTACTTTTTTTAGCTAAACATGCATAATCACAACTATAAAGAGCGATTTGAAAATGATAAATTCTTTCTATTATAGTACTTATCATTCAGCAATTCAGTAACTAGCTATAATGCAAAACCACGTGTTTATACTGGATCGCGTATAAAAGTTTATGTTATTTGACTGTTGAGTCAGCTATTTTCATTATTTCTTTTGTTGATTTTTAACTCAATACGACCAAAGTTAAAATTCTTAGAATTTAAATTGAAGATTATGATTAAATAAGATTCTACCTGCATAGAGATTTATTTAAATTCTTAGGACAAACTAGTTCCCAGAACTATGTTCTAATTTTATTCTAAATAACTTTGTTCCCAGAACTAAGTTATTTGCAAGGTTTGAAAAATTCGTTTGAGCGTTAGAGATATCGTGTGCATAAGTACAAATATGTCTTACTCGTATTAGGGCCGTTTGCACCAATTTAGTTTAAACATGATCTTCAGTTTAAACCTAAGTTTAACCTAAATGTCAGTTGCACATGCATAGTTTAAACTTACACCTCCAGCTAATTAGATTATATTTAATCCGGTTTATGATTTATTTGTGCAAATGGCCCTTAGAGTATAGGATTACGCAATTCACACATCAGCTGATTGCTGCTTTACATTTTATGTTGTATTCGGTTAATGTGTTGAACATCAAAAGAGTGAGAGCTAAGTGGATGAGTACGACGATTTAATCAAACAACATCGGGTGTGGCTAGTTTTCGGATGGGTGACCACCTAATCTATCCATAAGTGACATGATTATTACTTTATTTTTATAATGTTAAGAAAGTTTTAAGTGGATCGGAAAAAAGCTGCCAATTTAACGATTGTATTCAGCCTTTATAATACGATCGTCGAATAAACAATTATTATTATAATTTTTGCTTAGCAAAAGTATGAAAATGTATACATTTTAAGATCAATTTATAAACTGTGATTTATGTCTATGTCTAGTGGTAAATCAAATCAAAGTGCTCTACTCACCTAGTAATTACTTGAGTCCAATCCTACTTACTAAGAATCGATCCGTAAGGAACTCTGGACATTACATGACATGAAAAAGTAACAATAAAATATGAAGTCAATCATATGGTACGCTTTTTTTAGAGAGTTGGTAAATGCTTTCCTAATACCAGACGCCATTTGATTTTGTTAGACATAAAATATAGAAATTACTGGTAAAACGTCCAAGAAGAAAACTATTGAATACATTTACAACACTACATTTAAAACAATATATTTAAAACAATTTTGCAAGTTAGGATTCCGCAGTGCTGTGTATTTCTTATATGCACGCCAAATCTGTACTACCAACCGAACATAGATCAAACTCCAAATTTGTTCACTATCAAGGCTACCAATATAATTGACATTTACCAATATAAATGACATTTCGTGCACTGAACTATATGTAACAATTGTTTAACATTGGACTATAAATCACACGTCAAAAAAAAAAAAATAGTCAGAATCAAGAACAGATTTTGAAAATTTAACTTTATTCCAATGAGATTAAGTATTATAACAACTTTAAGTCTTAAAGTACACAATTTTTTGTGTTTCTATATTTTTTTATGTGTTTTAAATGTATTTAAATCTTTATCCACCTGCCAGTCTTTACTGATGAATTTTGTTGTTTAATACAGGGTTGCCAAAAGATTATTACGAAAAAGAAACGATAAGAAAAACAATATTGGTTGAAGAGATATTGATTATGTGGCGAACGTAGCAGTTTTGGCTAACTTAGAGTTAAAAATAACTTTTTAAATTCAAGTATGAAACTGTTTAAAGGCATAAAACAGTCTTGAACGGGAATATTTGTTCTGGAACACCGCCATGTGCAGATAAGCCTAATGAATATTTATTCAGGGTTAAAAGGGATTTGCAAACTCCGACTGTATAGCTGAAAATATTTGTCATTACCTTTAACCTTTAGATAGGCTGACTCATAACCTGAACTTCCGGGTTGAATCATGCTTATGAAGTTTTGCTTTAGTAAAACTACCTACTTTTAGTAAGGAATAATAACGATTGACATGTTGTGAATTATGAATAACAGATTAAGGGTATCGTACGTTTATACTGTATAGATAAATTATGAATAATATTTCAGTACCTGGCGGCCGAGCATTTGCTCGGTAAACAAACAATTATTTTTAGTAATATTAATTACACACGGTGCGCAAAAATGCCAAGTGCAAAAAGGCACTTTCTTGTTCAAGACGAGGTATTTTTTTCCGCTAGCTAGCAATAATTCTTAAAAACGAATTCGTTCGCTTCGATCACTCTCCTTTCAGACTGTTAATGGAATGACACAAGTGTATTCATAGTCAATTGTTCAATGTAGGCCTTCAGGTGCTGCACTCCGGTGTATATTTGTTGAACCATATATTAAATCTGCAACATGGGAATCTATATATTAATACGCAAGCATGTTTCATTTGCTCCTTTTTTCTCAGCTCTTGTGCATCGTAGGATAAATCCGCGCATACCGTTAGAATGGTATAGTCCTGTAGATGAGCAGAATCGTATTTTAATTCTCATCGGACTCCAGGGCTACGCCCCACAGACTTTCAAAGTTCCGATGTTAATCTTATGAAGAAAGAATTGAATGAATCATTAGACAGCAGTTGTAGAAACAACTGCTAAAAAATTATTAAGAACAGATGTTTTAGTTCTAAAATGTTTTTAAGCTTCTTTGGTCCAGATCAACTGAAATTTTGATCGAATTTCGATCAGGAGGCGATCTCTAGTTCTTATTATTTGGTTAACAGCTAAATGTTATGTTGTATTATGTTATGTTATTTGGTCATAATTGTTAATCATTCTTTCATTTTTCAATTCAATTGCAATTATACGTATTGATTATTTGTTTCAAACTTTCACATAACTTTTAACTAACTAATTATTTATTATCAACAAAAAATACAATTTAAAAATTGACAAATTATTTTAATTATAGTACCAATATATAATTTAGTAACAGGCTGAGATGCAAAACCACATGTTTTTACAGGAAAACGTGGTGTGTACTTTGGCGGTTGAGTCAGCTGTACTCATTATTTCTTTGTTTTGATTTTTAGCTCCAAAAGAGCAATTTTTAAAATTTTACAATTTCAATTAAATATTACACAAAATAAGATTATTTTCTGTCACATAGACTTGTATTTATATTTTTTATCCGAGAACTATGTTATTTGCAAAGATTGAAAAATATTATTCAAGGCGTTTTTGAGATCTGTGTGCCAACATTCATTCAAATATACCTTAATATTATTAGAGAATAAGATATGTTTGGGTACAGAAACAGATCTTTGTTTGACATATTGATGACTGTTCAGATTGATAGTATACTTATTAATTTTATCTAAAACAAATTCCAAGTACCATTAGTATAATACTTTGCATACTAAACTTATGGCTGCACTACAGTTTTAAGGTTAGTATTAAGATGTTTTATACAGATATTATTTCATAACAAGAACTTGAAAATATTGGAGTATAAACCGCTTTGATATGAAAATGCCGTGTGATGTATAAGTACAATATCTATATTCTTGGATTTTGGAATAAATTTCGTACAATATGGAGTGTGGGGAAACATCTGGTTTTGACACTTTTGTTGCACGATCGCGCCATTCAGTTTTCGTGTTCACTTCTTTAAAGCATTATCATTGTCACCACCGGACGATATAAATTCATTTCGTCTACCTATTGTTTTAAGAGACAATTCAACGGAATTAAAAAATAAGTTGTTTTCCATATTTAAATTAATATTGTGGGAACAAAAAACTGAAACAACTTAGAAACCAAACTAACTTCACCATTAGGGAGCAATGATTTATTTATTTCTGAAGTAATTTCTTAAAGGTCTTATAAGATCGCGTGTCGCCGTCACCCTTGAGGTGTATTGATGTATTGACCACTGATTTATCCATCGCTTGGCTGGCTGATAACAATACTGATGTTGCTCTTTATAAACTCAACTGTTCAAGATTGTCACTTAGTTTGTCTTTATTTATTTATTTATTCATTCCAACGGTCAAAACAACCAATACATAAATACAAATACAAAAATACAAAAATATAAATACAATACAAAGGGCCAACAAAGAATGCAAACAAATATTATAATACGAGAAGTTGCTATGTGACAATCAATTATAAAACAGAACGTGAAAATAAACACAATGATAATAATAACACTAACAATAACAATGGTAACAAATTAAATATTTCATACAACAACAATCAATACTAGAGAAATACATGCAAATTTACAAGTACTCTGAAAACACTAGAAGATGCACTAGCAAGATGGATGGCAGTTCATAAGTGTCCTCTTGAAATTATCACTGCTCATGCTGAAGAAATCCAGATGACCAGGTATGCTGTTAGCCAGACGTTGGAGACGAGGAAAAGGACTGTGAAACATGTACTGGGTAGAATACTGCTTCTTTGCAAATAGCTGAGAAAGGCGAAGGTTGCGTGAAGTTCTTAAATCCAGTTTCATAAGCAAAGCAGGGGCATCAATTTCAGAGGTTATCAATTTCTTCAGGAACATAATATCATTGATATCCCGTCTTGCATGAAGCGGTCTCAGGTTCAATTGAAGTTGTAGGTCATGGACTGGGACATCCCTGTACTCAAAGCCCAATCGCAGACCAACCAAACGAATGAAGCGGTTCTGAATGTTTTCCAGTCTGGCAATCAGCCCAACTTGGTAAGGACTCCAAACTATTGAAGAGAATTCAAGTATCGGTCTGACTAGATGAATGTAGAGGGTCACGAGAGCATGCACTGAAAAGTTGTCTCGGCTAGTTCTGAGGATGAAATAAAGTGCAGTGTTAGCCCTCGTGCAAATATAATTGATATGCTCGTGAGGATTTAAGTCTGGAGTAAGCATAACACCCAAGTCTTTGACCTTTGAAGAACGTGCGAGTGGCTGATCAGCAAGCTTATACTGGTGTATAATAGAAGAATTAGATCTGGTGAAAGTCATAACAGAGCACTTGGAAACGTTCAAGGTCATTTCATTAATCAGACACCATTCATTCAGTGAATCAATACTATCTTGTAGAGCCTCGCAATCCTTCACATTCGTAATCTCTTTGAAAATTTTTGCATCATCAGCAAAGAGCAATACATTTGAACCCATAATATACTGAGCCAAATCATTTATGAAGACTGTGAACAAGACTGGGCCAAGTAAAGACCCCTGAGGGACCCCAGAAACAGCAAGAAAGGGTCGGGACAGAGAGCCAGCAACTCGCACCTGAAGAAAACGGTCCTGAAGGTAACTTTCAAACCAAAGTAAGAGAGGCCCACCAACCCCAATAGCTTCAAGCTTAGCAATCAAGTGTTTGTGACTCACACGATCGAACGCTTTGGAGAAATCAGTGTAAACAGCATCAACCTGATGGGAATTTGAGAAGGCTGAGAGAATATGATCTTGGAAGGACAATAGATTGGAAGCAGTTGAACGACCCTTGATAAAGCCATGTTGTTCCGTACCAATCACACTCTTTAGGTTGAACATTAACTTCTTAAGAACCAAAGCTTCAAAAACCTTGGCTAAGGTGGGCTGGATCACTATTGGACGATAGTTCTTGATGTCAGCAGATGAACCAGATTTTAAAATCGGTGTTATGTACCCATTCTTGAGGTTGGAGGGAAAGACACCAGAAGCCATGAGGACATTTGATTTATGATTACTTATAAACCAATATTTAGTAGTCCAGCCACGGTCAACTTCATTAAAACTAAACTAAAATTATTTTAAAACTGTGTCATAAATGTTGTATTTTAATTAAGACGTTCCCACAAATTATCAATATACCTATTGTTAATATACAACATTTTTAATTGGTGAAATGGGCGCTTTTTTACCCAATCAAGTTTTTGAATGCCTGCCATTTCGTCTAGGGATGACATATCGACCTAAGATTTGTGCCACTGCTTTTGTCTTGACAAACCCTTCAAAACAAGGGGTCACTCAATCGGGGACTGCGTTTAAAAATTTGGGGCTGCCCTCAAAATCCCCTATTTTGGGGGCTGGGGCAAAATTTTGAATACGATAAAAACATCCACTTTTCAATCTAATAATGGTATCTGGAGTTCGGCTTACCCAATGTAACCCATTTAAAAGGTAAAATGGGTATCCACACTGGATTTCGTTTGCCCATCTCGAAATTTAAAATGGCCGCCATTCTGGTTAGGGGTAAGATACCGACCTCGGGTTTACGGCATTGTATTTCTTTTGACAAACCCTTCAAAATGAGGGGTCACTCAATAGGGGTTGCTATTTAAAAAAAATTAAGTTACCCCCTACCACAACATTGCTGTTGGGGTGAAACATTTTTTCTGATGCAAAAAATTCCGGAACCTTGGTTAACAGTTAATGCCACAAACCAAATATTTCTATCTATTTTGGTTTAAAAAATACAGATTTGTTTCCAGACTTAATTTACACACTGTATATAATTTGCAATTAGTGCTTCTAGTACTAGTAATTTAAAAAAAAATATTATGATCACGTTAAATTGTAGAGCTTTTTGCCTTCAACAATCCTAATCATCATACGTTCACACCAATTTTTGTACAAAGAAGTTCTTGTTATTTGTATAAAACAGATATTAAATTATTGACTTATTGTATAAAAAACTTTACCTTGGTTGTGGGAACATGTGATAGTTTGACATTAAGCATAAATATTATTTTTCTATATCTCAATAGGCAAGCATGTTTCTTTTCCTAATTTTTTCTCAGCTTGTTCTCGTAGGAGAAATCTGCAAATACCGTTAGAAAGGTATCGTCATGTAGATGAGCAGAATCCCACTATGAATCGCATCGGCCATTAGGGCTCCACCCTACAAGCTTTCAAAGTTTCAATGTTAATCTTATTGGAGAAGGATAATTGAATCATTATACAGCTGTTTTAATAAGAAATGCTAGCAAATCGGGAAGAACAGGTGTTCAGTTGCAAAACATTTTA
Source organism: Neoaliturus tenellus (assembly GCA_030545055.2). Taxonomy (NCBI): domain Eukaryota; kingdom Metazoa; phylum Arthropoda; class Insecta; order Hemiptera; family Cicadellidae; genus Neoaliturus; species Neoaliturus tenellus. The sequence continues at coordinate 229,163,326 of CM061531.1, forward strand.
AAATTAACTGGCCCAAGATCAACAGAATGTTTGGTCGAATTTTGACCAGTGGGCAAGCGCTAGTTTTTATTAATACTCATAGTTTTCCTATAATCGAATTTCAATATCCGTCAACTATTTACAAACAAAAGGCATAACAATATACACGAAGTTTAAAAACAAAACTTTAACATGTGTTAAATACTTCCCCCATTGGAAGGAGACGTAAATAGACCTACACCTTCCGATTAAAACAAGACTTCCGTCATCCTCCAGGGAAATTGGCTCTTGCGTCAATATTTGTACACAGCTCAATAGGTTTATTGTGCTCCAAAGTCTCTATAGGTTGTGTTTTAAACTTAGAAAATTGTTTTTGTAAAAATTTAAATATACATTTACGTTATCTTTATAATTTTTTGACATGGTAAAACAAATACCGCTGAGTGTGCTGCTCTTACTTGTTCCCTCCTTAAACTGTTAGTGTTAGACAACTAAACAACTATCCCATCTAATTTCCGTTAGAATTATGGTTTTAGCGAATTTCCCTATAGGGAATACGCTATTACGGTAGTAGCCATGGTAAGACCTAAGCCCGGGACCACTTTACTTTTTCATTTTGAGGTCCCCAGAAGCCAAAAACACCATTCGTTCATTTTCATATATATATATGTGTGTGTGTGTGTGTGTGTGTGTGTGTCCGTGGTACTGATAACTTTTGAAGGAGACCTCCGATTTTGATGAAATTTGGTATGGAGGTGTAAGACCAGGTCTATTCTCATGAGTTCGCGAACCAGCATTGTCGGGTTATGGGAACGGGGTTTTATGGGGTTTCAAAGGGGTCAAAAATGGGTTTTTGGCATTTTTGGACCTTAATTTTTAAAATTCATCAATTTTAACTGAAACTATTTAAAAGAGCTTAAAAAACAAACAAATTGGCATTTTGAATTTTTATCATAACATAACTGGTTTCAGGGCAAATCCAAAAATGTGTTTTCCATGTTATTCTTATGGGAAATCAAGAAAACCCTATATATTGCTTATTTATTGACATAACTTAATCAAATTTGGTATGTACATTATCTATATAAGGTTTAACTTATACTTGCTTACAAAACCCATATGGCGGCAAACCTACATACTCACCCCCATGGGGTTTATGGGGAAAATAAAAAATTGCCAGAGTTTGATACAATTTTGTGTTTACATTCACCAATTATTGATTAACTTAGATTTTCTAACAGCACCCAATGGCAGAAAACCTACATACTCGATCCTATGGTGTTTTTATGGGGAAAGTAAATAATCTGAAATTCCATTGGAAATTCGCTGAGTACGCAGGTCTGCTGCGACGGGTTTTGTTATTATCTTTATAAAAGCTAGAACTCCAGGCTAACATGTCAAACTTTCAAGTACTCTATTGTATATATATAGCTATAACCTACAAATAATCATATTAAATTTGTCATCTTATTGTAACTGAAGTTGATTTGCTTGAATAAGACACCGGATATTTGATTGTAAGGATATACCCGTTATTCTCGTATGCAAATAGAACACAGCTAGAAATGACCTAATTCGTTTATTTACTTTACGTTTATTTACTTAAATTTGTATACTATCTGTTTGATGAGTTAGATCAAAATAGATTTCGAATAAATTATAAATTTGCAGTGAAATGCATCAAGGAATGTTAAATTTTACCAAGCACTTAACTGGACTGAATGATAGAATTTTCTACATTCAAAACTTTGTATTAGTCTATACAGTATGTTATATTTTTTAAACATAGTTTCATAAAAACGTCCTTTTAAAAATATGAGTTTGGTTAATAAACACTCAGTTAATATAGTTCAATTCGATAATGAAATTTTTGGGGTTATGAGAGGAAAAAATCTAAAAATCGTGTGTGTCATGTTATTTTTGCGCCTCAGAAAATAGTAAGGTTAGGGCAGATCTTTAGATAACTTAATACTTATTAAGTATTACAATTAATGGTAGTCTTTGCTTTATCGTTTGAACCAATTAATTTATGGTTTCATCCCTTCTTAAGATAGTGAGAAAATAAAATACTTACGAATGCAATATCGGGTAATGGTGCGCGGCAGTGGGCACCATGTATTATAGGTAAGAAAAAAAATTACTTCCTCTTTTCACATTCTTGTTTACAGATGCTCATAAACTGTGCGTCCTGGAGTCATGCAGACAGCTCAGGTGCAGACACAGCAGAAAATTAGCCTACATGTGTTAATTTTTCATTAACCCTTGAAAAATTTTGTAATTTTAATCAAAACTTTTGTTAAGTGTATTGTAAAGCTCAAAGAAAGTATTGTTTAGCTTTAAGACATTCCAAATGTTATATTGATATTGAATTTATATTAATGAAACACATTTATTCTAATTATTTCAACCCATACGTCCCTGCGCACCATTACCCAACCCCATGCGCACAATTACCCGATGGGTAGGGAAATCGTGCGCAAGTGCATATTCTTATATAATGGTGTATATTTAATCAATGTTAATATATATGATAATGATAATTTTTTATAAGAAACTACATTAAATAACAAAGAGTTTGACACATGTATTGGTAATTTTTGCCCGCATATTTTCTGGGAAGATTTTTTTTCCTTAGGTGCGCACCATTACCCTTATTTCCCCTACGCTCTTCATGAAGAGCTCTCCTGAAAATAAAAGTTAGTTATGGCTAATTTTGTGACGTAATACTTTTGAATTGCCACCTGGAGCTACTGTATCAACATCCGAGGTCAACCTCACTGATTATAGGCTATTTTCTGTGTCTAACATTTACACTAGACATCCCCTAACTAGTTTTGTTGTGACAAAATGTATACATGTAATACAACTCAGGACGTAGAAACTAAAACTAATTAGCATACAAAACAGTTCATTATAACTCTACATACCAAAAGTTTTCCCAGCTGTATTTCACGGTCAAATTGTTCTGACACCTTAAAGTTCGGAGAAATTAATATTGCAAATTTATAGTTATTTGATATTTAAAACCATAAAGTTATGCAATAACTTTTAATTTACTGATGTACTTTCTATGTAATGGTATGATAAACTGTATTTGATAAATAATAGGATTTTATATTGGGACCATTATAATTAATTCATATACTCTTGTGTTACAAAAACAAAAAAGGGTTTATTTTTATTAGTTGGCCATCATAAATAATTCAAATCTACTGAAGTCCTGATTTCCAATGATTGTCCTCTCTTAAACTTTGAAACTGCGGAATGTTTAAATATAAAATACGACATAATATATTCCTCAATATTTTATGTAATTGGCACAAATAACATCCCACTGATAACTTAAAAAAATTCATTCAAATTTATACCTTTATTTTTTATATTGGAATGTATTGATTTGTTGATGGCTGATTTGTTCATCAATAGGTGTATTTCTACATCGTTGGATGGTTTTACACATTACATGGATGTCGTTATTACTTTGTAAAAATTGTATTTTAATCGACAATGAAAACGTTCCAGTCGTTTAAGTTTCAATAAATATGGTACGTATCAAATATCCGTCGCTGTTCCACCTTGACCTTTCTCGAATAAAGGATAAGGTGGAACTGCGACGGATATTTGGTATGTGCCATATTTATTAATACTCAGTTCCGGTGACTACTCACAATGGATAAGTTTCAATATCCAGATATTATGCTTAACTTTTATTACACAACCTTACTAATTGTTAAATGTATTTACTACCAAGGAATATTAATGTAAAATCATTATTGTAAAAAAAGGACATTTTAGGACATTTTATTCTTTAAAAAAGCTAATATTCCTACAGAAAACTTGTTTTTAATCGAAAAAAAGCTTATTGACTAACCATAACCAACTGAATGCCAATGGCTTTACCAATTAAAAATAATAATAATAATAATAAAATAGTGATAACAAATGTTTAAATTCGCTTCCAATTCAATCAGGCAATAATACTTTTTCAGTAATCCCAAATTATGGACAATGTTTTTACAATTAAATCCTTTAATGCTGTCTTGAATGCGTACTCAACAGATAAATTTTTTACTAATCAATTTTTTTATGAAAACAGATTAAATACGTATGTGCTTTTCTCAAACAAATGTAAATATTATTCATTAGGGTTGTTACTGGATCATGTATTGAACGAGTTACACACATTTTGTAAACTCTTAAAACACACTTTAACGACGGCAGTTTCAAGTGCAGTGTGAAGTATGTCTGGCTAACGGAGCCGTAACATTTTTATGACTGGGACACTCCCGTCACTCCGCAACTAAACTTCCTCTGCGGTATTGTCCTCTAAATGTACTGAAATATGTTTTGTATGATGGTAGACCGAAAAATATGTTTTCTGTGCCGCCTCGAAGTCAAGGAGTAATTCTTTGGGCGTTCTGCACAGTAAGTTAACTCCATACTTAATTGGTCACGATAAAATTACAGTATACTTGCTGATCAGAATCACCAGCACAATCTCTCATTGCACCAATGCCAATTTGAACTATTGTTTTATTAAAGGTTATTTTAAACAATAATTGAGAAAATCAGTAGCTTGAATCCCTTTTATGTTTATGTAATAAAGCTCTCATTAATAAATTTAGTCTTCATCAACCAAAGTTTATCTCTGAATAATGGATTACATTAAGAACAACGCGAACGGAACAATTACTTTTTATTTCTAACTAGTTACTCTACCTTCGCAACGGAAATTAAAATAAAAAATGCTTAAAATTCTAAAATAATATTGGTCAAAATTACTTCCTTCTACGTACAGTAAAGATTAAGGTGAATTCTAAAAAGTAGATTATTTAGTAATCGATTATTATATTTTTAAAACATTCTTTAAAAGTGCTGAAATTTTGTTGCTTTTATTAAGCCGCAAGGCAACTGTTACACAGATAAAAACTATGATTTATTTTATAGATGGTATTCCATTTAAAAAAAATATGGGTGAACAACTTAACTGTGCCACCATTGGCACATCCTAAACTAAGAGATTTAGAGAAAACTTTAAATGGGGAACATCACCTATTTTTTTAAGGTGATAAAAAAATGAATTACATTTTCTTCGAAATGGTCGCCATTTTCCAATATGGCGGCCAACTTTAAAATTTCTTATAGAACACCCTATATTTTATGGTGTTTCTGAAATGTACATGTAATTTTAAGACATTTGTATTCTTTGACATTTTTCTCTAAACCTAACGGTTAGGGAGCTAAAGGCAATTAAAGTTCATTTTTAGTTCCATAAGAATAACATGGGTCAAACTTTATCTGCTCATATCTCCGAGACCATTAAGTAAAATAAAAAATATTTAAGAATGAAAATGTCTTAAACTGATGTTTTAATGTCATTTTTTCCATAATAACACCAATTTTCTACAAATTTTATTTTTTGGCCGCCATATTGGAAATAAGTTAATTTATGCGTAAATGATAATTTTTATGTGTGAAATGTTTTTTAAACATAATTTTAAGACATTTTCATTCTTGAGTATTTTTTATTTTACTGAATGGTTTTGGAGATATGGACAGATAAAGTTTGCCCCATGTAATTCTTATGGAACTAAAAATGAACTTTGATTACCTGTAGCTCCCTAACCGTTAAGTATAGAGAAAAATGTTAAAGAATAAAAATGTCTTAAAATTACATGTACATTTCAAAAACACCATAAAATATAGGGTGTTCCGTGAGAAATTTTAAAGTTGGCCGCCATATTGGAAAATGGCGGCAATTTCGAAGAAAATGGAATTCATATTTTTTATCACCTTAAAAAAATAGGTGATGTTCCCCATTTAAAGTTTTCTCTAAATCTCTTAGTTTAGGATATGCCAATGGTGGCACAGTTAAGTTGTTCACCCTGTATAGCCAATTGAGGGTAGACCTATGTCACTTTTTATGATAAAATAAATGTTTGAAAAAAGTATGCCAATTAATTCGAATAGTATTATACGTAACTTGATCTGTATCCCCTACCGTAATTGGATGAAAATCGCACGAAATAATACATATCGTGACAGTTACTACTGTAATACAATATTTTACTTCCGTAACTGTCCGTTATATACTAACAATCAATTATTTTGTAGTGTAGGCTTAAAAATATAAAATAGTGGTTTATTTTTTAGTAGTTCAACAAAATATTGTATTTTACATTGTCAGACGTTTAGTTGTATAAATAAAAGATGTAATTTATGCCAAATAAAATATATCAAAACAATTGAGAACTATCAATAATGATGAGTAATAAGATTTTTTTATTATTAAGTAGCTATTAAAAAAGAAAACAAATAAGAACTGTTAGATTGTGAATATTATGTCATACAACTATTTATTTGTTGTTGTAAAATCTATTATGGACTTAAAATCAATTATATTAATAAGAAAACTAAGAAATACAACTTCATGTATTGACTGTAAAGAGAACGTTTACAGATAGTTAAAATTAGCCAGGTAGACAAATATGCCAGTAAAAGCAAATTCCTGGGTCTGAGGAGCTTTAATCGTGTCGATAACTCAACGACATTAGCTTGTATCAATTAAAAATATTATTTAGTAAAATTTACTAATATTTAAATTTTATGTGGACGTATTGGATAATATGTATATGGTAACTATTTCATTCTGTATTTTATGAAGTTTCTCTTTTCCAAGGGGCTCAAAAACTGTGATTTTGATAACAGAGTATTGACATGAAAACTGCGATGTACGAAGCTGTAAATCAAGCTTTTAGCTAAGGTGAAATTTTGATGAAGTAGCTAAACACTGGAACGGTTTCGACTTGCTTGGGGACGACTTAATGTGTTTGCTGAAGCAGCAGTGAACTTGGGATTCCATAGAGCAACGAAAGATGCTGAAGCCTCCTCTTTGGCAGGAAAATTCATTTTAATAAAGGCTTCTGTCATTAAAAGTTGTAAAGGACTAATCAGATATAATTAAAACTCTTTACAAAGTTCAAACGTAAAAACTACACATTTATACTATGTGGACATGAACATTCTCATTAAAAGTGAAACTAATGGTTATATTTTAAGGATAACACTAATGATTAACTTATTATTTCTTTAATTAATTTATAGGCTAATTTAATGGTGTACACTAATTTTTAAATAATCAATACTTTATTATTATATGAATAGTCCATTTAACTTTGTAGAGTTATGTTATAAGTAATTTTCTGCGTAAAAATCAACAAATGACAGTTATCAGAGGAATATATAAAAAAGATAATTTATTTAAAAGTAATTCGGGAGTAAAATAAAGGATAAAAAATAACCTGTTATGAGTGGAGACAAGTCACATGTCATTTACCATTGACATAAAAACAAATGGCACAATTAATTGTCTACAAATCATTATTTAGCTATTTATTTTTAAATGCTTATATAGCAGGCCAAACACCACTAACAAAGACAAATAAAAATAAAAATTATAGTTTGACAATTAATTTAAGAGTGGAGGATTCAAAATGAAGTTCATCAATGAGTCCATGGTCATACACCCAGCAGGCAACAATAGTTATCTTAAATAAAATGCTCAAATAAAATTTAGCAGGCACAATAATCCTTCAAATAAAAAAATACTATCATACAAAAATTTACAAACATTTATTAAATTATTCCATACAAAAGAAAATTAATAAATGCGTGCAAAAAAGGATAGCATGAAATATGTGTTGAGCAACCATGAAATATATATAGTTGAATTAAAATCAAAAGAGTATTGGGACTCTCGGTGCTTCGGCAGTGTTCTGGTACGATCGGGACTAGTCGGCTCCTCGAAGTAAACAACTGCCGAATTGTTCAAATGAACGAATCAATAAAGTGATTTGAATGAATCATACGTCATTTTCTAAAAGAGTCATTTGAATCAGCGACCACAGAGAATTCTTTGGTCGCCGATTCTGATAACTGATAAGATGATAA